>WEKY01011595.1:84217-213887 GCA_013390045.1 Picathartes gymnocephalus
GCACGCGTGTGCTAAAAAAAAATTGTTGCCTTTGATTAAAACAATCAAAACATTGAATTTCTCTTGAGAGACCCCACAATCCACTATATTTCCTCAACATAAAAATGGGAGCTCTCTCTCATGAGATACTGATGACTACCATGTAGATAGAAGATTAGGTTCAGTAAGAGACCTTGAACCTAGCAGACAAATGAAAACATGAGATATTTGTGCTTTATTTTGAAACAAAATTTTCTTCATTGAATATAACATGATTTATTGAAAATAAATTCTAATGGATAGAATTTTATCCAGTTCTAGGTAAGAAAGAATGAAATCACCTTGTCCATTCCTGTAGCAGTGTGTGATTCCTAAAATCAAGCCCCTCAACTTTGCAAAAGTGCAAGACAGCATAATTTCGAATCAGCTCACTTTCCCCAAAGAAGCCCTGACGTTGAGGAAAGCAAATTATCATGGTTCCTGTGGAGCACCAGCTGCTATTAGATATATACCTATCCTTTTCCATAGGGCAACTCTGTGTGTTCCCCACTCTACAGTTCCTCCTGAAAGACACAGCTGGGTAGATCAAAGGATGTGCTGAGCCCCCATGTCCAGTGTGGGAGCCTTAGAGAGGGAAGAAGCACTGAGATGCCAAAGCAGGTTTTTTTCTAGGCATTGAGCTGAGGCTGGACAATAACTGTAAGGGCAGGGGAACAGCCAGTGACTGCTCAGATGAGATAGTGGGGAAGAAAAGACACAGCAGAGAGGCTCAGAGACGCCTGCTTTGAAAGCAAGTGAAAGGCCACCATTTACTGACTTCTGGTCATCAGCATAGCCTAAGATTAAGCACAAGAACTGAGCCAGTCCTTGTGTTACTACATCAAGTTAAACTATCAGACTCCCAAGCTAGAGTTGGTATCGTTTTATATGTCAACTTTCAGTTGCGTGTTCCTTCCAATCTACTTTGCTATATGGGATCTTCAACACCTTGTTTGATAAGGAGACATTTCAATATTTTCTCTGCTGTTGGTCCTCCTTTGTTGTAGCTCAATAAGTAGGTACAGTACCTAAATTTCAGTGAAATTTTATCGAGTTTGGGCATGGACAAGCATGAGTAGGAAGTCAGTTATGCAAGTGGTGTGCCCAATGCATGTCACCCTCATCCCCAATAAGGAGTTATGCCCCAGCATCATATTTTGACACAAAGTGTCCATCTCCACACCTCTCCCTAATGGCTTTAGATCATGCAGAGTTGTGTTTTCAAAGAATCACAGAATGGTTTGGGTTGGAAGTGACCCTAAAGAGCATCCACTTCCAACCCTCCCTGACATGGGCAGGAACACCTTCCATTAGACCAGGTTTCTCAGGGCCCCATCTAACATGGCCTTGAACACTTCAGAAATGGGGAATCCATAACCTCTCTGGGCAACCTGTGCCAGTGTCTCACCACCCTCAGCATTATTTCTTGCTAATATCTAATCTAATATTTTTTAGATTTTTTCTTCATACATTTGTTGTTGCACATCATTGCAGAGTGGAACTGGAAAAAGTGTTTACTGTTATATTAGTTCCACTCACAGAAGTAAGTGAGGGTCACAAGACCCCTTCAGGAAAAAAGTTATTCAGAAAAATAAGTGTGTCATTACCAGAGTTTTAACAAGCTTCAATTTGGATGTATCTGTGTACTTAAAAACATCTACGGATTGGTAGCAACACAAAAGCAACTACCTAAAAAATTGAGTCCTGCCTACAAACATTTCTACTCTACTCTTCAAGCACTAAATAATATTACTATAACTAATGAAAAAGAAAAAAAAGTTGATTTCAACGTTGTTTTTTCTAATTTTAAAAGAAAACCATTTTCATAATTTTACCACACCTTCATCAAGGTTATAGTAAGTGGGAAGTGTTAAAGGAGCCAGCATTGCAGTGACATACATCCATATACTAGAACAATGCTGCATTTTACCCTGCCCCAAGCCCCAGAAATGACTCTATTTAAGTAATGTGAAATTATTCTACATGCATAGTACCTTCTTTACTGCTTCCTCTACCATTTGTTAAACAGTTTTTTCAAAGTTCTTTTTTTAAAAAATGTTCTTTGTCTGGTGATCTGTTTTTTATAAACAATGTAGAAGGAATTTCAACTGACAGAAAAAAAGCCCTTGAGAGTCGATGCACTATCTAATGGCTATGTTGAAAATCTCTGATTAAAAGGTTTACTTTTTTGAATGGTCTATTCCCACAGATTTAAAAATATTTAAACCCAGTCCACTGGACAGAATGGTTCTTTCTTTACAGCTAGACTTTTCCATTTTGTGTAAATCTTTTACCATTATGAATTAATTAGCCATAAAAAGGAATAAGAGGAGTGATGTTCCTATTCTACTACATGACATAGTCACAATGGAACTAGAAATTGGAAGGATAAATCTTGCAATGAATGGTGACATGCTTTATACATATATAAGTACCACAGAAAAGATTATATTAACATTCCTCAGTTTTAATAAATTCTTGATCTTGATCCATCTGAGAATTCAGAAGCCCAATTGCAATCTAATGCCCTTCCAGAAATAGCACAAAATAAAACTCTGATGCCTTTGACTTTCTCACAGGCACAGTAGCATGCCCAGATTTTTTTCTTTCTGTGAAGTTAACTGAAAGGCTATGAATATTACAACAACTAGGCCAGCCTGTGAGATTAGTTCCCGGAACAAGCAAATGCCCCATGCAGGCAATGGTCCTGCATTAACGGAAGCCCTTAAATCACTCCCATTCAGTCCGCACTGGGCTTTTTTACAACAAAATTAAACTAACAACAGATTGTCATCCCCTTCTTTAATGGTACTTTGTAAGTAAAGAGGGCAGAGAACCAAAGAAACACATATTATTCACTTACCTAGGAGAGAAGAAAGGAGCATACAGCACTTAATTCCCTGCCTCAATGTTACACATCTAGAGACACCATACTGCAGAGCAAGCTGAAGCAATTTCCTTCATGGCCTGAAGGGAGCACATTAACTAAAGCACAACTAGAAAATACATTTCCCAGAGCAGAAACTAGTCAGATCCTCCAAACATCAAGCCTCCGTTGAGATGAATACTAAGTTGAATTTCAGACTGCTGCTGTGAATGGTGCTGCCTTTTACTCACACACAGCACCTCTACAGCTACAACCCAGAAGGTGCATCCCATGCAGGTTGGTCAGAAATCCAATAGCCAATAGCTGTTATATATTTACTAGGAAAATAGGTTTGGGGAATTCTTATCTCTGTCTTGATCATTTCTTGCCACAACTAATAGGAAATTTTCATGTCAATTTTGTATTTTCCCTCCCTGCTATTCCACTGCCAACTCAGCCTGCGCGGGGTTGTAGGCTCACTGCAGTAGGGAACTTCTCTCTGTAGCTTTGCACCTACTACTGAATAAAAAAGGGACTCAACTCACTGTTTGACTCTGAAGCCAAATGGCATCAATCAACACCCATCTACATTTCACTGCACTTGCCCCTGAATCTCTTCTGACTCACTGCAGTGTCTCTGTGACATGGTTACTCTTTTGCCCTTCTTCTGTCCACAGTATCTAAAGCAAAATGAGCCTGTGTCACAGCCAGTCCCAGTAGAGAGTAAAAAGATATGGATGTTAGATATGTCCTGAGACATATCATGAAGGCACACAGGGTTATTTGAGGGCATATGAGATGCTGAGATAGTCCTGAAGGACGCTGTAGCCTGGAGGAATCATGGACTTGTCCATGCTGTTGACTAAGAAGAGTCCCTGGCAAGTAGTCGTTGTCTCACACTGCAGTAAATGTCCAGTTGAGGTGGACAATTGACACAAGCTCATCTGCCAACCCTATCTCATCTAGACTATTATTTTATATAGCCTGATATTATTTTTATACTAATAAATTAAGCTGTGCCTGAGCTCATTCTCTGGCCAACAGTGAGACTGGCTGACACTATCTGGTGATAAATGCAATACTGAAAATCCCCTTCCCTTCAAAAAGGGGTAGCCATTGCAAAAACAACTTCAGGGAATGTTCTTTTGACTACACTAACTCCTGAACCTTCTGAACTAACTGGGATGGCTACTGTGCCAGAGGCTTTCTCATGGTTTAACAGAATAGAAAATCAAGTTGTATAACTCAGGCTCAGGACTTAGCTCTGTTTTAATTGCAGTCAAAGACTCCTGTCTCCCATTGCAACCTAATTTATAGCTACTGTGGTGAGGGGACAGGGAGAAAAGGAAGTTATTACATGTGGATATTGCTCTTAGAAAAA
Source organism: Picathartes gymnocephalus (assembly GCA_013390045.1). Taxonomy (NCBI): domain Eukaryota; kingdom Metazoa; phylum Chordata; class Aves; order Passeriformes; family Picathartidae; genus Picathartes; species Picathartes gymnocephalus. Next base: position 88,483 of record WEKY01011595.1, read on the forward strand.
TTGTAGAAAAAGAAAAAAACCTGCAGACCTTCCAACATTTGGGGATAAATTTGTCAAATTGTTAAACTCACTATCTATTCCTTCTCCTTTAGCACTCTGCCCCTATAAATTTTAATGTATTTCTTTTCTATCAAAGGTATTATTTGGTATAAGTGACAAAGTGACACATTTGGTAGCTTTGTAAATATACATTTGAAGACTACTAGCTGTCATAAAATAACTGGGCTGTCAGATTGCAAAGTCAGAGTGAAGCAAGGTGGTTAACTGAAATGAGACTCCCATGAAGAATTTTCTTGTCACTCTGTATGTGGAGGCATCTGCTGTAAATTCAGTCTCTCAAGTCAACAGACACTTTGATCGCAGGATGATTTATGTCAGCCATCAAATGTCTGAGTGGTAACCACACATCTGTCACCAGGACAATGTGGCATAAAAGAGAATTTAATTGCTTTTGGATTATAAATAAAATGAACATTGCAGGAATAAATTATGAGATCACTGTTAATTTGTCGATCATGCTATCAAGGGCAAGAAAAACTATTGGGCATAAAAAGCAAAGTTATTTTTGCTCCTAGGAGATGCAGTTAGGAACATTTTAATAACAAATGGCAACAATCTCTTTTTGGTAGGTATATACAATCCGAAAAAAAATTGTCAGTGTTGATGAATCTGGCACGTCTGTCTCATTTAATCAACTCTTGCAGGTGCTAATGGAGGAAACAATCTGGGATAAAGGACTTGTGAAAGTCAGTTATTAAAGATAAATTTAATATTTAGATCCACTTCTCCTATCTCCTTCCTCCCACCCATTATTAAAAACTGATGGCTTGGAAGAGAACCACTTCTGAGACAAAACAAGCTGTGTACTCACCACTATAGAAAACTAATTTGTGTTAAATGTCCAACCAAATTATGGGTGTCTAGCATATCAGAGTGACAAAAGCTTCCCTGTCAAGCCAGTGGAGAGGGACCTGGACCTCAGATGGATTATTGGATTTGGATTTACATAAATATTTGCATATGGACAAGGTGTCCATATACTCATTGCTGTCAGTGCTTAATAAGGATTTGACTCAGTTGCAGAAAAGGTGACATCCAGCATCCTTTTAGTTGCCCTAGGTTACCTGAGACATCTACACAGGATTGGCAGAGATGACCCATGACCTCTTCCTTTCTGGATTAGCAGCAGGAGACAAGGAGGGATTCCCCATGGCAGCAAAATGACACCAGATGCTGACATTAGGGAACTGAATCTGGCCTCCACTCAGGAAGGTCCATCCCTTTATCCCTTGGTATGGAATGAGCCCACCTTCATTCTTCAGGTTCACCAAAGCATCCTGTAAGGCCAAATGCGTGTTACTTGAGTGTTGCAAAGCTCAAGTGAGGCTTCCACCACAGGCAGCAGGAATACAGCACAATGTCCCTTCAAAGCATGAAATAAGTGCCATAATGTCCCAGACTGCAAAAATAGATGGGAGCAGGGATTTATCTCTTGCCACTGTGTACCCTGGTCAGGTCACAGAAATCCGTTCTCCAGCCTCCCTTATTTTCATGTGTCTTTTCCATTTAAGTAATTTGTGAGACTCACCTTTCATATAGAATATTTAGGCTTATGGGGTCCAGATCTTGGTTTCATGTATAAAGTGTTAATGTTGTAGCATAATAATAATAGCAATTGCAGAAATCACCTTCTCAGCATTTTATATATGGACTGGTGACGTGTTTTGTGTAAGCCCCAAGTTAAATGAAATCGATTGTCAATTCTTGAGCCTGTACCTAGTGCCACTTACTGTAAAATGCTACAGCATAACTTGTAAGCATGATTTGGTTCTCATACAGCCCTGGTGAGAGGTGTAAATAATACACACAGCATATGCACGAATAACCACTGCTGGAGAGAGGTTAGCAGACTAGACTAGGGTGAGTTATTCATTGTGAGGGATTTAACTTTCCAATTTAACCCATTTTTTCTGCTCAGCAATGATTGGCATCCAGGTTTGAGACCTGATTGCACCTGCAAACTGACTCAAGTCATGCACAAGCAGCAGAGAGTTGTAAAAGACTGCCTCAGGGAACACCACTGCACAGAGTTTGCTGTGTCTGGCATCACAAGAGCATAAGAGGTCCATGTCATGTTCTTTTCCAAGATCTGCCTAAGATGTGTGACAAGGAACAGATGCTGTTTTCTCAGGTCAGTTTACTTTAACTCACATGCAATAGCTGAACAAGTTGTTTCAGTTTATGTACAGGACCTTAGCTATACCAAAATATGAGGGAAGAAAAAATTGTCCTCAAACCTCCTGTAGTTGATTCTGGATCTGAATATTAATTGATTATTTGGAGCATACAGTCACAGTTAGATGATATTATGCTTTCTTCCTTATCATCTTCAGTAAATTAATTATCAGTACAAAGCATACATATGAACTGTAGTCCCACCAAAGCCTATTCACTGAGCTTGGACACGGAAAGACTTTCTTATCTGTAGAAGAGTTTCTGCAAGTAAAAGTGATACAAAAAGTGAGCTACTTAGTGGGTTAAAATAATTCTAGGGATGAAGGGTTGGAGAGGATCAGGTGAGGAGATAAGGTATAAGTCACAGCTACTTTCAATAGGATGTAGAGATCTTAGAGGAAGATGTCTGAGGAAATGTGAGGCAACATTAGCTGCTATTGGAGGTAAAATACTAGCTTCAGTAAGAAGCTGAAAATACTGTGGGAGCATAAAGAAATCACAGAAAGGGAAAATGAGGATTAAGCAATCCAGAGGCCAGAGCAAAGATGAGATGACTATAAGCTCTTGCTAAGAATAAAAGTCTCTTCACATAAATTCTTATACCTAACAAGTAAGTATAGTTTTAAATTGAAAAAAACCACTCAGACTAGGCATTTGCAAATTCATTCATGGGAAATACCATTCGTAAAAACAAATTTTCATGGAGTTAGTGGTGTTCCTACCATTGAAACACTTTCAAAACAGAGGATGGAAATTCCATCTAGCATGACATAATGTCCTGGTTTTGAAGGACAGGTGTCTGATAAGGAAGGCAGGAGCCTCCCTTGGAATGGAGAATGTGAACCCCTTCCCTCCAAATTATTGTAATTTTGACATTAGGGGGCTCTCAGGTGAGGATATAGGAATAGGAATAACAGTTCTTTACTAGTATTTCTAATAAAGCAAACAAACAACAACTCCTATGGCACTAACAACAAACAGAAACAGGAACCCGGTCCCAGCCCCCTGGGCCTGCAGGCACTGTCCCCTTGGGTGCAGTGATGGTCACAGCCGGCAGGGGGCGCTGGTGGCGCTGGGTGGGCAGGGCAGGTGCGATGATTCCCCCGCGGCTGCAGGGGGCGCTGTGGCGCGAGCTCCAGCAGACACGGGGCACGGCCGGGAGGGGAAGGGGTGGAGGACAGGCCGGCTTTGCTTCAGGAACGCTGTCGATCCCGGCGCCTCAGCAGGACTCTCGGAAAACAGCAAACTGGGACAGTAGGACATCTCGGTAGGCAGGGGGAGCGGGGGCTGCAGCGCAGTGAAACCCAGAGCAGTGCCAATGGAGCCGCGGTGGGCAGGGCAGGGGCAGCAGCCTGGCTCCTAGCCCAGCAAGGAGAGGCTGGCTCAGGATCCCGGGCCCCCTGAGCAGATGGTAAAATAGGTCTCAGTTCAGAGCAGGGGTTCACTCACGGCAGAAGAAACTGTTCCACGTGAAGGGTCCAGCAGCAGCAGCAGCAGAGACTCTTCCCTCCCCAAAAAGGCAGAGCAGCTCCTCCTGTTCCCCTCCAAAAGCGCAGCTCCAGCTCCCTCTCACTGCCCCCACCCCTGCCTTTTACCAGCCCCTCTCCTTGGGGCTTGACCACAGTCCTTTGTTTTTCCTAAGTACCCAGTACTTAAGAGTTTGTTAGCAACTTAATGGGAAAAAATTCTGTACATTAAAGGGAACAAAAGGAAAGAAAAAAAAACCCTAACCCCCAACACATAACATATCCAATCTTCACTGAATCAAAGGAATAGACAAAATGGTTCCCTGATGTCCCTTTCCGAGTCTTGTCTAAACAAGTGCCAAGTGAACTCAGAGACTGTTTTACTGCCTGACTGTTTTTCTAACAATGGTTCAATTGTCTCCTACAGATCCGTCCACCCTCCACTGAGCCAGAGGTACAAAAATCATGTGTGGCATTTCTGTTCTCCACTTCAACCATAGCAGTATAACACTCCTAATCTTTTGCACAGATATTCCTAGCACTGCTTCCAGAGAGAAGTCTCTTTCCTCAATAATCAGACATTTTAAATCAGAGCATTTACCTTCAACCACTGAGGTATCAGTAGGACCTCTGGCTTCACAGGCTCTTAGACTTCTTGCAGAGGGAATGCATTTGTTTCCTTTTTTTTACTCACTGATCTTAATGAATGATAATGAGGTGATGCATTATAAGCTGGGTTGATAAGAAGTGCTTGGGAAGACTGATATCCCAAGGTATTCCAATACAATAGGAGAAAACCTTTCTGGTCCTCTGTTTTGAAGGGCAGGTTGAAAGTAGAAATCCAAGTGTCCTCTCTGTCATCTTTATCTGCTCAACAACAGAACTGTGGATACGGCAGTTAAGATGCCCCAAAAGGAACAGGCAGTGTTTTTGAAGAAGTCCTTTCACTTCTCTTCTTTTTCCCTTCATAATTTTCAGCTAGTTCTCATTCTTGCTGTAGAACTTAAACATGCCAAAGCTATTCAAAGTTCACCTGATGACACAGGCTGACAAATGTCACAAGTTTATGTATAACAGGACTATTTGGAGGATGTAACAAAGCATGCAAAGTTGTTACACATAACGGTGGATGTGGCCCAGTTTCCAACAGAAAAGGCTGGTAAAAGGATTAAAAATCCTTTTGCCTTGCCACTATTTCTGCATATGAAATAGCAAGGTCGATTATAACATGGCAGAAAAGAAGCACAAGGCTGGGAGTCAGGAGACCTGAAAACCTGCCAGAGTGCTAGTGTTGACTGGGATAGAATTAGTTTTCTTCATAGTAGCTAATATGGGGTTTGGATACATGCTGAGAACAGTGTTGATAACCCAGGGATGATTTTGTTATTGCAGAGTGGTGCTGACACAGAGTCAAGGCATTTTCTGCTCCTCACACCACCCCACCAGGAAGAAGGCTGGAGGAGGGAAAGAAGTTGGGAGGGACACAGCAGGTTTCAGTTTGGCAATGTTTGTCTTCTTTGCTATGTAGGAAAAAGCACATGCCACTTCTTATCTGTTTTGGTTTTTAATGCTTATCTCTTTAGTTCCTTGCATTCCAATGTTTCCGCCTCTGTACTTTAGGTCCTAACTGTGCCTCAGATGAAGGGGAAAGGCCACAGAAGGAACTATGCCTGCTGCCATGGTTTCTTGGAGGCTCTGGGTTATGCCTAGGCTCTCTGGTGCCTCACTCCATGTCCCCCTCCTCAAAAAAGAGCTGTTTCAATAATAGCGCCGTCACTACTTATTAGTGAGAATTACTTTTGTATCGCTGCAAAAAAAAGCCACTTTAACATAAAGGTCTGCAGGTAGAAATATATTGACAGCAGAATTTCAGTGTGAACCATTAAAATGCACCTGAAGATGACCATCCTGCTGTTGCTTTGAATCGCTTCCTGCAGCTGGCTGTGGACTGTTAGTTAAAAAGAAAATACTAAGAAGAAAATCTAAATTAGCCCCTGGACAATACAAATGCAACTACACTTGGATTCATATGTTCTGATTTCACACTGTGTTGCCTGAGGATATACTGAGTGCTAGCATGAGGCTGTGTTCACCTGATTCTGGTTAAAATTGTGTCTTATTCATACAGCCATAAAATTCACTAAGAGAAGAGTTGTGCATTTTATTCACATGTTGTAAATTTCTCCAATGGGATTTTGTACTAAAACAAAAGCAGGCCTCCCTAAGACTCTTGAATTGTGATGAAAAATAACATTACAGCCCTGTTTTGACATTCTTAACACTTGGAAAAGGATTGCCTGATACTAACTGTTGCTGAGGATGCAGCAATGCTGCCATTGTGCAAGAAGCAATATTTATACAAACCTGTTTGCTTTTTTCATTTTAAGCAGGAACATATGCTATTTACCAAAAGTGAAAGTCCATTTTAGTGAGTTTTTTATTTCTTGAAAATATTCAAGTAAGTTTATTGCAGTATAGCAAACTTACAGGGAGTCAAGTGTGTATTGTTTAAACAAAATAAAGAGGAAGCTTTCTGCAGACCAAACAACTGCTCATGTACTTTCTGAAGCTTTATAGCCACTCTGGGAAAGTACATTTCTTCAGATCTGACATCAAGAGAGCTCCCAAGTAACCAATAATTAGTCTTAATATGAACCCCTTTTCTCCATCCTTGGCTCACTTCTTCCTCTCCTGCTCCCCTGTAATGCTTTAGTGCCTTGAAGGCCAACTGGAACTGCCATGCTACAGATGTCTGTATGTGCTAGCTGTCTGTATGTGACCTGGTGATTACCAGAATTTGTACTGACTGCAGGAGAACTGGGACATCAGTTCACAGCATCTTTTTTGGAAATTCATGATTTTCATAAGTTTGCAAAAACTAGTAGAAAAAAAAAAGTTGTATTGTTTTATAGGATTTTTGGAAGTGTTTGCATTCAAAAGTGATTGAAAGTGTTTAGTCCTTCCTTTCCCTCATTTAGGAAAATACGAGATGATTTTGTCGCTAACTTAAGGCATTATTTTGGGACAGTTCTCTTGCTAGAATTTCAGGTCAATGCAGAGACACTGTCTGGACAGAAAAGGCCGTTTAATGATTACTTTGAGAGCGTTTATGTTGTCTGGCTCCAGTCTCTGTTAGTCTGAGAGCTGACTCTCAGCTGGTGAGGCTGATGCACCATTCCTTTGAAAATCTCTCCATTTCTTGGATATATGTACAGATGGTTTTATTCACATACCTAACTAAAGTAGGTACGTGAAGCACAAACAGAATGGGGTTTGAAATAATTCCTGGTACAACTGTGACTCAAAATGAATAACACTGCACAGAGTTATTTGAATAGTAATGGCTCCCACAGAGGCAATAGTTTTGGAACTATATTATTAGTAAAAAAGCTTGAATTACAACCAATACCTATATGTTTGCAATATACTTTAAAAATTTTGCTGTTTCACTATTTTTTACCCTGCTTAAAGTATGCTTGCATTTCCATGAATTGTGAAGCAGTATTCTGGGCTGTTTTAAGAAGGTTCTGTGGAAGTGAGTTTGATGTTAATAAAGCAACCACAATATTTTTAGTGTAAATGCTTTTATGGAGAAATAAAGAAAAAAAATGGTACAAGCTGTATAAACGAAGCAGTACATGAAACAAAAATTAACTCAAGTCTACCTCCACTTTGGTGAAGAAACCAGACTATTTGCAAATATTATACAATTAACTGCTTGAGTTTTTTGGGGAACAACTTGCAATAATTTTAGCTGTTCTATTATACATACCATCCTCAGGACAGGATATTTGGGCTTAGACCCTGCAGTCATGTACAAGAAAAGGCTGTGCCATCTACACATTAAAAACAGATCCCAAAGATAAAGATACTGCTGCTGTTCAGTTCATAATAAATGAATAAATAAATGTTCAGATCCATAATAAATGACAGAAAAAATGTTGCCTCTCCATGAAGATTTTAAGTAACATTGTACCTTGACAGCTTGCTTACGTCCTAGGGAAATATGCCACTCAGCTGGGAAAGGACTTCTGGAGAAGAGCACAGGATAGGTCTTGCTTATTCCAGGTACTGAGGAAGCGTTCTGGCACTCTGGTGCCAGCAGTGCCAGCATCATGGTCCAGCTGGTGTGAGGCCAAGACTCTTCTCAAATCTTTGCATCCACTTTGCTTGGATATTAGTTTAGACAGAGCTGAATCTTATCTCCAAAGGTTTCTGGGAGACAAAGAGCCAGGCTTATTCAACCTTTTAGTTCTTACTTTCAGAACTGCTCTTAAGTGTTTAGGATGTAAACACATGCAAGTTGATTGAGCTCCCCTTTGTGACCATCTTTCCTTGGAAGTAAATATTATCTCCACATTTCTATCCATGCTTCCAAAAAAAAAGTCTATTGGGTTAATTTCCAGATAAGGCAACCTGGCAAGGGAAGATGTTTGATATCAGGGAGCAACCAACAGCACTACAGGTTGGAGACCTCAAATTAAAATACACACTTATTTCTGTTCAATAATCTATCTACAAAGTGGGACAAACTTTGCAGCTGTGTGGAAAGTGCCTGAATGATTTCTGCAAGGTAAAAGCAGATCACATCTACTTTGAAAAAGGGGCTTTGTTTCTTGCACAAGTTTGTTGACGGATCAAGAGGGGGCATGCAGGACTATCTAAAGCTTCGGTATCTACAGTACCTGACAGACTTCAGGATCCCAAAGGGATACAGGAGGGGAAGTTGTATTGCAAAACTCCAGATCTTTTTCCGAAGGTTTTTGTAATTGGTTAGTCATGGCTTGCTGTTATTTTTAAGTTCTGATAGTACCCTTGGGCTCAAAACTGGATCAAAGTAATGGGCAAAGCCAGACACACACTGGTTAACAGGGATAACAGGGCAGGGGTAGAATCTCTCATAAATTTTGTCAGCAAGTTATCTATATTATTTCTTTTTGACTCTGCCTATATTCAGTGTAAATGTGTTGAAGATGATTCATCCCATCCTAGGATAACTATTGATGTTGGTTGAACTACCCACTTGCATTGAGTATAGAGGGAAACAGCATTGACTAGATGTAAAGAGGTAAAGACTGGAGATGAGTAAAATATAATTCATAATTGTAACTGGGGGGACTTTTATGTCTTTATTAGATATAGCTTTTAAAATAGTAGTACTGTGGGAAGCCATTGACCTCACAGACATGAAGACAAAATTTTCCTGCAGACGACAAAATTGTTTGCTTAAGATAGATTTTTATTTACATAATCACTAATATGCAACTTAGGCTTTAATTAATTGTTCCATAATGCAGGGTAACTATTCTAACTGATACTGCCATAAGGCTGATTCCCTTTGTCCAAAAAGAAAAGAATGCTCTCTTTGGATACATGCAGGGAAGTATTAAGACTTCAATGATCAGGAGAATGCATCAGTGTGTCACAAAGAGCTTCAAATCACGTGAAGTGAAAGACAGCTCCTATTTCTAAGCAAGGTACCTTTAAGCTGTGAAGAATTTGTAATGGAATGACTGATACTGACAGGAGTGTTTTATTCCCATCCTTTGATTTCAAAGTGTCGCAAGTCAGAATTGATGAGGATCCCTCTGAAGTAAAGAGAAGAACTAAGTTCAGAGCTGTTCCCTGTGCAGGTCAGAGATAGAAGTGAACTGTGTTAGGGAGCAGCAAGTGATTGCTTCATAATTTAAGAAAGGCGATGAAAAGACTTTTTAACCTGAATCCACATGGAAAATTGAATAGAACTAAGATAATTACAAAAACTACTGATAATTACCCTTGAAAAAAGGAACAAAAAAAGAGGAGAAAGTAGACACAACTGTCTGTTTTGTGCTTGTGAGAAAAGACAAATTCCAATATGCACATGAGATGAGCAACAAACATTAACAGGCACAAATCTGTCTTCAGAGAGCTGTAGAGAAGACCAAGACAAACTCTTCTGAGGAATGCAAAATTAACTTACAAGATGTGATGAACACCACCTGAAACATGAAAAATTCTGGTTATATACCAGGATTATATTTTATTCACCAAGAACCTGGTGAAATCGTGGAACAGGGTCTCAGAGAGGCTTTACAGTCTCTGTCAACTGGACAACGCCTGGAGCAACCTTTGCTAACTGTTCCTGTTTTGTGTAGGGATTGGACTAGATGACCTCTGGAGGACCTTTCAAACCTAAATTATTGGGTGAATCTACAAAAAATGCATGAGCACTTACTAAAGGCTTGTGTAATCTGCCTTTGCTGGATTTAACAAAGCACAATTATTGAAAAAACGTCAGTTCCCTAAAAGAAAGACAGAAGAGTTCTGATCTCACATACCTCATGTTTTTTTGGGTTTTTTTTTTTAAGATTGCCAGTTGCTAGAATATTCCTTGTTCTAAAAATCAAGTCAGATTTTTGTTTCAGAAAATTCCAGGATAAAAATGTTTGGAAATAATCTCAAATTAAAGGTTTGGATTAGGGCTCTGAAAAGAGATTACATTTTGTTTGAATCATGGAAAAAGATGTGAGTCAACCCTTACTAAAAAGAAAAAATGAAAAAAATCCATTTTCTGAGAAAAACAAAAAAACTTAGCCTTTTCTATATGAATACAAGACAAAATTTCAGCAAAGTATTTAGGTATGTTAATATTTTGGAAGAATGGGGTTTTTCTATAACATATCACTGAGGCAGAAAAGATGTGTTTACAGCAAGAGCATAGCAGAAGGAGGTGTAGAAAGGAAACAACAGGTTGAGAGGCTTGGAGATAGTCTTTCCTACTTACTTACCCTTCTGGGAACGCATCCTTCAGTGATGAAATGTTTCTTTAGGCTCTTTTTTTACCAAATAGTACTGGTAGGTCTGCAAATGCACATTGGAGGACACGAGAGCCAAGAGGCCTCTGCTTGGTGTAGGGAGGAAGAAGAGGACCCTACTGGAGTGCATCTGAGAGCAGCTCTGGAGGCACTGCAGTCAGCAGGACCAGGAATGTCAGGTCCTAGAAAATGCTGTCAACCGGAGAGGTACCAGAAGGAGATCAGTAGCACTAGAACCTCAAGAAAAACAGGATGTTCAGGGAACAGGGAGAAGTGTCTCAGTGCCTGAAAAAAGTTGCCTGGCCCCTGTTCTGGTCAGCACTAGGGATCTAAGGCACCCAACCTGTATGATGATCAGACAAGCTAATCAAGGAACTGGGTCCAATAGTAGGGAACAAGTGTCCAGAAGCCAGGTGTAAAAAACAGGGAATGGGGAGAATATATTGGATGTAAAGGAGGATGACACAGACAAAAGAGTCAGACAGACATGACAGAATCATTTTTTGAGAAGAAGGTAGAAACAACCTCACAGGAAGCATGGCAAAAAGAAACAGCAGCCCAGGAAACAGGGAAACACATGCAAAGCAGAAAATGATGAAAAAAATGCACCAATGGGATTAGAGAGAAGTAGCATGAAGTAAATTGAGACTGTAACACTCTTCATACTCCCTGCCAGCTGGACATCTGTCTGTTTTCCTGAGGGAAAAAAGAGAGGATGGTTGTGACAGGTGATAATTTTTTATGTACACAGAGGGTACATTCTCATCTTGAGAAGAAAAAAGGCCTCTGTCCTTATGTTTTAGGTTTCCTGTTTAATTACACCTAATGACATCTTCCTCAGTGTATTACACACCAGAGCAGCTGTCACAAAAAGAGGATCTTTCTACTCCAAGGATCTAATGTCCTATCATTTTTGCTTGACAGTGGGAGAAGAATTGAGCTGCTATGAACTACTTATGATTGTACCTGGTGACTTCTTTCTGCCTTCTGACTTCCCAGTGAAAATGGAAAAGTTGCTCAAAGATTTTTAAGAGAGAGATTTTTCCAAACTTTTCTGCAACATCCTTCTTGATACAACACTGTTTTTTCAGCAACCTGACTTCTGAGATTACGGTGAAGGATTGATTACTAGTCTTTTCTATTATGAAATTCTGCTTCTTCTGTCTTCATCATGAGTGAGAGAAAGGGTTAATAAACTCACTCAGCTTTTCTGAAGTGTAATAAGAAAGACTAAGAAATTGGTTTTACCAGAACTAAGTCAATCTTGAAAGAAGTCCTGCTCACCTGTTGTGATGTCATCCCTGGAAGTGTTCAAGGCCAGGTTGGATGGGGCCCTGAGAAAACTGATCTAGTGGGTGACATCTGTGTCCATCGTAAGAGAGATGAAACAAGATAATCTTCAAGGTCCCTTCCAACCCAAGCCATTCTGTGATTTCTATGATTTCTGTGGCAAAGACAACTGAAGGACTGTTATATGTACAAATGCCAAGCAGCAAGATCATCATCTGCGTAAAAGTTTTGCTACCCCTAACAGGAACACTATGATGAGTTCTGCTTTGAAAATTATCTCAAAAATTTCAGACAAGTTAAACCAATTGCAAATCAGAGGCTGTACCCTATCGGTGCACTCTATTTTTCCAATACTTTCTACATTTGTAGAACAATGGCACATTGTCATGATCCAATTACTAAAGTTCTTAGAAATGACCCCACCCGAATTAAGGTGCAAACGAGACCATATGCCAGTGACAATAGTATGGGGTTTATTTGATAGTATTGGATAGTAAATAGGAGAGAGAGAGGGAGAGAGAGAGAGAGAAAGAAAAATAGGAAATAGGTGGGGGGGACAGAAAGAGAGAAACAAGGACAGAATAAGGAAAATATCATCACTCTGTGGGTCCCAGCGATGCTCCGTTGATCCTCTCCAGCTGCTCTTCTTGGTGGTGAAGGTCCCCCCAAAAAGCACGGAATGCTCTGGGTTAATGTACCCCCCAGCCAGGGGGTGATGTCCAGGCCTGTCCCTGGAGTTTGCCATTGTCTTTGCAGCAGACTCTGGATCTGTTGCATCACCTGCAGCCCTGTGGTTCAGGGCCTCTGGGGAACACTCTGGGGGGTCTTTGATGGGGTGTGACTCCCCCTCAGCTGCCTCTCCCGTGAAAGTCCCGTGGATGGGGCCTGTGAGGCTGGGGGGTTTCCCAGCTGGGCCAGTTTGTACAATCGGAGGATGGGTGTTTATTGCCTCTGATCAGAGGTTGTGCCATGCACCCGAAACCTCCTCCTCCCCCTCGGTTGTGGGGCGAGTCTGTGTAAACCTGGCTGCTGTGAGCTGTGCTCTCCCCCACCCCAAACTCAGCAGAGCATGAACCTCAGCACAGCTGGTGGCTTTGGCCTTTTGGTGGATGCACACCTTTCCCTCTGCCTGAGATGACTGAACAATGGGTTTCCCTTTATCTAATCAGCAGTTTGACTTTCAGTCCAAAGTCCCAGTCAGGGATCTTCAGGGAGGCTTCTTTGGTTGTAGCTTCTTTATACAGTTTTTGTTAAAATGAGGAAAACTTTATATCAGTGTTTGAGGCATGAACTATTTCAGTCTCTGACACACATGCACTGTCAACTGAGAGGAGAAATATTCAGTTAGAAAATAAGGTGCAAAACTTGCATGGTCAATAAGATTCAATAGCCTTTGGATCCTTGCTAATGGGTGTGTAAATCACAAATGCCTGTCCTTAGCTCAAGAAGAAATATCTTTCTAAAATCTTTGAGCTAATTGAATTGCAGGCTTTAGCAAAGGAAAAAAAAATATTATTATCATTCTGGGATTTCAGATAGCACACTGGAAGAATTTCTTTTAGCCTTATCATCCTGGCATTGTTCAGATTTTCAGCTGCAGTTCTGTGTGTGAGCTCATGAACAAAATGAGACTTGTCCATTTTGGATGCAGTAAGCAAGAGCTCAGACAAGGCAGCTCCTCTACATTACACCTCACATGTCAAAACACATCTAGTATGTCTGCAGACCCTCATATTTCCTTCAATACATTGCTGCTAGACCCTCTACAAGGTAAGGAGAGGAAGAGCAAGTGGCCACTCTCTCATCTGATAAATTGCTATTTTTTTTGCCACTAAAAGGAAGCTAGGATTTTCTTTCAAGGATCACAATACTTGATAAACTATTCGATCTCCCACATAATTAAAGCACAGACATGTTACATCATAACTTTTCTTCAGCGAATTCCTGGAGTTGTGTGTAACACAAGGCAGATTTGTTCCTGGATTCTTCTCTTCCATGTCCCTGTATTCTTCTCCTTTCTTTGCCCATGAAATCATAAGATGAAAATACAGGGTCTTATGCAGTGTTCCTGGTGAGTGACAGTTGTGATGTCTGCCTAATGCAGTGTCACTGATGTCATCTTCCCTACATGACTAGTATTTGGTAAGTGTGATGCTCTGAAGAAACAAAGTACTACTGAAATGCAAGATAGTAATAAAATATTTTTGCATTCTTATCCATTTTTCCAGTCTTTAGTCAACATATATGCATGTTTCTGCTGTAATTTAGGGAAGAAATTAAGTATAGATTTAACCAAAAAAAAAAGTTTGGTTTTTTTTTTTTGTCACTGTACCTTGCATTTCAAGTTGAGCACTTGTTCGAAAGCTTCTTCCACTTGTTTGAAAGCTTCTTCATTTTGGTCTGTATATTTAACCTTAATGTTCACTTACGGCTTGTTGATAAAATGCAGTAATTAAAAGGGTTATGAGACAGGTAGAGTCAGCAGAGAACCTGAAGAGGAGTCCAAGTGCAAGCATTATGATTCCAGGGATTAATTATTCCTTTTAGGATGTTTAATTTCTTGAAATTCAATATGCATTTTTATGCTGGCAGCTGAGAAATAACATTAAATTTCCAGAAACTGGCTGCACAGAGCAGATATAACTATTATTATAATTTCAACAGTTCCTTGTGTCCTTTTTTTCCTGAGGTGTTTAGCTGCTTATGACACAGAATTGATTAACATCAGACCAGGGATACCCTTGGAACAGAACATTATGGGGTTTATATCACAGTGTTGAACTCAAATCTCCCTGGGAGATGTTTTCCTGTGGTCTGAAGACCCCCCTTGGCACGCTGTTGTTAGACTGAGTGATGAGGGAGCTGCTAATTTAAGAACTCAGCGTGGAGCTCAGTTCTTATTGAAAAACTCAGCATGGAAAACCCTACAGAGGGTGGAAGCAAGGACAGTAACCAACAGAGAAATTGTCCAAGTAACCAGGGATCAAGTTAGGAAAGCTAAAGCCTGGTTAGACTTAAATCTGACCAGGAATGTCAAAGACAACATGAAAAGCTTCTATATACATAGGTACATTAGTGATAAAATGAAGACCAGGGAACGTGGAGGCTGTCACTGGAAGGAAATGGGAGACGTAGTCACCTGGAATATGGAGAAGGCTGAGTTACTCAACAGTACTGGAAGCAGAGCTGTTTAACATCTTTGTTGGCAACATGAACAGGGGATCAAGGGCACCCTAAGCGAGTGTGCTGACAACATCAAGCTGTGTGGTGCACTTGACACGCTCTAGGGAAGGGATGCCTTCCATAGGGGCCTGGACACACTTGAGAGATGGGCCAGGGCAATTAACACCTAGACCAAAAATAATGTCCCCATGTTCATCCACTTGTATGTTTTAGCTTGCCCTTTTTATTCTTTCTTCTTACCTTCTACTTTCCACCACATAAAACTAGGGCATGAAAAATGCCTTTATTGAAAGGGAAAACCAGCAAAATTTCCTGTGCTTAATTTGGGGGAGAGTCCAATACATGCTTTCTCTCTCAGGAATTTTCAAACATAGCCAGAAATAACAAATTTTCAAGACCAGGTTTGCTTATGTTTTTACTGATTCTTCCATCCCCTGGCTCTTATGAAGATTATTCCCACTTGCATCTGCACCTCAACTGTGGAAACCCTCACAAAGATCCCTGGAAATATGGAGGTGTCAAGGTCTGCTCAGAGTTAGGTGGAAGAACATTCATACACAAGGTCAGGCTTCATTTTTTTCTTCACTAAAACAGGTTTTGTCATTTTCTTCTAACACAGTGAGGTAACAAAAAATAATGTTCCTTTCCAAGTTGTTTTCTGACAAGTTCGATTTGTATTTATTATTCTTCTACTTTTCTACCATCCTTTCAGTCTTTCCTTTTACAGCATCTAATCTTGGAACACAAAACTTGACAGCACCCTACTCATGATATGTAAAGGTCAACATTTCCAGAAGTAGTTATATTCCAAATGAACAATGCTTAAGTAAAAAAGCCTTAACTGCCCTTTAAGTAGAGGTCTTAGTTGTGTGTTTAGCAGTGAATCACTGAACCCAGTTTGCTTCTACATATTAGGCAATGAATTGTGAATTCAATCTCTGGATATCTGACAAGCGTCCTGTCTGTGATTCAGAGACATTTTACATTCAAGTCTTTAGCCCCAGAAGTCCACAATTCAATGCTCAGGAGATAAAATTCACCTCCCCAAGGAGCACTGAGCACTCAGTTCTAAATTTGAACTGCTCAGGGTCTCTACTGTTTGTAAGAGATTCACAAGCCAGGATGAATTTTGTAATCCTTTACTCAGTCAGGGCTCTGTGTCTGATCCCTGGCTAATCTAAATCATTTACAGCTAATAATTTAGGAATATGGATCAAGAAAAACTAGGAGGTTTGTTGGTCAGGGTGTAGTCACCACCAATGGAGATGCCAACAGCAGTCAAAACTGAAATTTGTACATTCAAAATGTATTCTAAGTCTGCTATTATTTTAAACAAGCCATGATCACCTTTTTTCAAGTCAGTCCTTAACTAGTCACCACACCACTCCTCATCAGGGATTAGTTCAGTAGACAGTCAAAGTAAGCTTCAGTTCTCAAGCTTTATCCATTTTTATACTTACAAAGAGTAAAATAATACTGCAATAATTTTTCTGTAGGGAAAAATCTCATTTTGGAGATATAAGTGGCAAATGATTTCACAGTTTTAATTCAAACTTTAAAAAGAAAATTCAGCTTCAGGCACAACTTAATCAGAGGGAAATTTTACTTGAAAGAGTAGTGAATGTATTGAATTATATCTGTTAGAATGTAATAGAGGCAGCACTGGTGCTGACTGATATGCTTTGTTAACCAATTTCATTAAGTCAAGGTCTCAAGCAGAGTATTTCATAAGGATGCTGAATTTGTTGCAAATTCAAGAGTCATCTTTTCTGTAATACATTCAACTTTTCCCAAAGAAACAGTCACAGGATAGAATTACTAGAAAGTTTCTTTTAATCTTACCAGGGAAAGAAACTGTTCTAATCTTGATGCTTGAAAAATACTTTGTGTTAGGAATAATGCCCTGAAGACAGTGCACAGAGCATAAAGGAAGGAAAGGTTAAATTGAACATGGAAAGCTCACTATTAAAAGAAGAATACAGTCATTCTGCACCTTGCTTAACTGCCATTTATACCAAACTTTCATTAGAATAAAGGAGGAATCATTGTTAAATAATGGTATCCAGGCAAACAAACCAACTTAGACATGACATTAATTCCCTGATGTCTCTGGAGGTAATGTCCATGTTCCCTGTACAGTGGTTAGAGACCTCAAGCCAGTTGACCCTTCTGAAAGAAAATCTTGCATAACTCTACACCAGCTCACAAAGTTCTCATTCTGAAGAAAATAAAAGATTGAGTGTGATAAAATACCCAGTCTGGGAGAACCTGTTGTTTAATAATACATGGAGATGAACCTCTTAAGGACAGTTTAATTTCCCCTAATTCTAGCTGTCTAAAATTCAGGTGCAAGCCTAATGAAGAATTTCTCTATCACCAGAGGAAAAAGGTCAGTGCCTCAGTCAGCAGTTCAACCCATCACAAGTTTCTTGTCATCAGAACACTTACAGAGGGGAATTCACTGCCAGCACCGTGGGATTTGGATTATATGTTCAAGCAGGATGGTATAAAGGAATAAGCTTTTTCAAAACTACTCTGGAGACAGATTCAGGGATTGAACAGTATCTTTTCTAAACAAACACCAGGTTTTAAAAAAATTCCGAGGAAAAATTTAAAAATACTGTATTTAACAAAAAGGAATTTGAGAAGCAATGGGAAAGGAAATTAAATGGTCACAAGTTTTTGAACATTTGTGTTCAGTTCAATTCAAATCCTGGATAAATGCAACCAGGATGTCTCTCCAGTGAAGTTAGACATGCAGAATTAGAATCCAGCCATCCTTAGTTATGTAACACAATGTAAAAGCTATCCAGTCACAAAAGATCTGGGTTACTAACCTGTTGCCTTCTGCCTTTACAGATACAAGAAATCACAAAAAACTTCAGCTCTATGAAGACAAGTGCAGTTGTACTTGCTGCATTGCAGTGCTGCCAGATGTGTAAGGGCTGGCATGGATAATTTTGAGGAACATCCATTAATAGACATACCAGGGAAGCAGAATCACTTATCTTGGCACTAAGTCGCATATGTTTCAATGCCTTGTATCCCAGTTACAAGATGAGGATAGATATATCACCAGATTGGCAATGCCTCAAAGGGGTATTTCTTGTGAGCTGTAATTAAGCAACTTCTGTGAAATATATTGTTATAATATCAAGGATGCTGATATAGGAAATCAAAACACCTGTACGAAGCACCAGGGAGACAAAAATTTGAATGGCTTATACACTTATTAAAAACAGGTCTTAAACACACAACATGTCTGTTTTCCAAAGATAATTCATATTCACAGCATATCTCCAATCATTTTGGCTTTATCTCATGTAAAACAAAAGCTTCTGAGTGTAAGAGAAATGTACTATACACACATTGCTCTAAAGCAATCGGAAACTAGACATCAGGGTTCATCTAATTTGTTAAGAAAACTATTCGTTACCTATTGGTGTGAAAATCATGTTTACTGCTTAATATTGCCTGAGGCAAAACAGAAAGATTCAAAGTTAATTTTTTTTCATAAATAAAACGTTGCAAAACTCTTCATTGCACTGTACTTTGAGCACAGGCTCAAGAGCTGGTGCATGGATGCCATCTACTGGGTAGGACTTAACTGCAGAAACTCGCAGGGTGTTATTCTCTGCCAAACATCCCTGCAATCCAACTAAGTGACTGTGTGTATGTTTCAGAATTCTGAATACATTCTATCTAATGTGCTTTTTTTTTTTAGTTTCAGTCCTGAAGCATACAGAGCTATTTTTCTCTGTCTTCAAAAAGTATCACTGCTATTAAATATGTGGTACTTAAGGAAACATAAGCTCTCCCTTTTAGTAATCCACTGATGCTAGCAAAGAAACCTGAATAATAATTGTACCACAAAAAGAAACAAACACATGAATGCTTGAGAAGATTAATACGTAAGGCCATTATATTAAAGAGCAGCTCAGTAAATTGTATTTATAAATGTAGTCGGCGTGATTTATAAGGGATGAAACTGAGCACTGATTTGAATTCCCTGTTAAGATGCACACTGTGTTTACATAGTCTGCGAATCAGCAAAGCTCCTGAACATTTGGGCAATTTTAAGGAACCAATAATTCCATTGATTTGAACCACATTTCTCACCTGCTAAAGGCAAAATGAGGGTGAGAAACTTCATGCTCTGAATAATTGGAACTCTATATAATAAGGGAGAACAGTTACCTTTAACACCAAACTATTCAGTAATAGTAACTTGCATGGCTTATTGTAGGAGATTATCCCCAAGAAATAGTCATTTATGGCTTTTAAATGGGAAAATGTATCTCTCACGACAGCACAAAGGGAAAGATGTTTACCGCCAGCACAGAGCAGGGATGTTTGCCACAGTCCACTTCTTTGTATTGATCCAATCCACTCCCTCACACAGTGAACAGAGCCCACGGAGCACAGAGTGTGTCTATGTCCTGTGAGTATTAATACTGGGGCATCAAGCAGAATAAAGATCTGTGTGTGTGAAGCACTAAGCACTTCTCCTAAGATGTCTCCAGTCAATCACTGACTCTAATCAAGGTCTGAAGGTCAAATAATCTTTTCCTTTGGAGCTGCAAGGAAATAGTGAGTTGAATTTCTGGTTGAGTGAAATCAAGTAATTCTCTAAAGGGAGAATGACATAGCCTTGTCAATATTGAGCAAAGCTGAAAGAAAGAAGAACAATAAGACATTGGACCTTAAAAAGAAGAGAAACCCTGAGATCACAGAGCACTGATAAAAATCTGAGATGGACAAAAACACTCAGGCTGGTTTTATACAGAGTAAGTCTGACAAGCCCACCTGTACTTGTTCAAGGATATAACAGAAAGCAGACAAGGATAACATGCTGGAGGTAATCTAATTTGATTGGAGAGACTCATTTGATGAAGAACTACACACAAGGATGATAAGCACAGAAAATCCCATGCACTACCCTTGAATGTTTACAGGACAGTAGGTCTATTTTAGCACAGGGTTACAGTCCAAGGGGGAATGAAACGGCAAGTGAAACAACCTTCTTCCAGATAAATTACCATAAATAAATGCAATGAAAGCAAAAATAAATCTCTTACATGAAATGTAATCTATGCAGTATAGAATTCCACAATAGTGGCCGGGAACCAGCTAATATTTAAATGACTGCATGTGCATACCCATTCTAGAAGACATAGAAATATATTCCAAGTTTCAAATACATTCCAAGTTTCATCATGTATATCCATGCAGTCCTAAAAGATCTGTACTTTTAAGAGGGGATATGTGCTCTAATATGAGTATGAAATTGTTATGAGACCTGATAATGCAATAAATTAAACTTCTACATGTTTAGATATCAGTACCATCAATATGGAAAGAAAAATTACCTGAATGATTGAATGATTGAAAAAAGTGTACTCCAAGGGACTGAATGAATATATTACAGTGTGAAGAAATCAAAAAATAGGTATTTACTTACAAAATTGAACAGTACAGAGTATATTTACAGAACTACCAAAACATTAAAGACTCACATGAAATATGATTAAATAGCAACTTCTGAAATAATGTTAGAGTCAAACTCTAGAATTAATATTAAATAAGAAGAAAGGTTACCAATCCTTGTCCAGTGAAAGAGGCAGAACACTTTCCTCAGTGAAAACACCACTGGCAATAAATAATTTTGGAATTTGGAAAAAATGTGGTGTTGAAGGCTTCATGTTGTCCCTAAGCCTTAGAAGAAATTTCTTGACCCTGCCGTAATACCAAAGGTACCTTTCTCATTCTACAAGATAAAAGCACTCAAAATATCACTTAGTTTTCCATTTTGAGTCTAATAAGAAAGTGTGTGTGTGTGTGTGTCTGAGAGAGAGAGAAAATATGTTTTCTGATTCTCTCATCTATGCGTCATTGGTAAACGGTAACTCACAGAAAAAGCAGGTTCTTCCATATTTCTTACAGATGTTTTTCTACTAGTGGTAATTCAACCAAGCCTGGCAAAATGGGTTTTCCTCAAAAAAGGGCGCTGGCCCAATCTAATATATCTAATATATGGCAACTTTACTGATGATATCTGTAGTTCTATTTACTGGTTTCAAAATATAATAAAATTAAACTTTGAGACTTTTAAACCCACCAAAAAAAAAAAAAAAAAAGTTATTTCCCAACATTCCAGAACAAAATTTCTCGTAAGTCAGTCAACTCCATGATCATAAAAATCCACAGACTTTTTGTTTCAGTATAAACATTTGCACCATCCCACATATAACCAGCTGCCAATATGAGATATCCTCTTTCTAATCACTATCAAAACGCTTAAAAATAAAAAAAAATTATGCATTCTACTTCTGTCTTAGATGCCTTTTTCATAGCAGCAGAGGCTCTTGGGAAATTCATCAATGTGAAAGACCAGCTTGCAGTCTTTTGTCTTTGTTCCTTTTGAGACCTGAACATCTGCTCATCTTTCTGAAGGCTACTGGAAAAGTCAAGCAGGTAGATTTGTATTCTTTTCCACTAATGTGATCAGCTGGCTAGGGGAGCTTGCTCCACCTCTAGTGGTTTCATGTCGCCTCCTCACATCAGGCGATAATTTAGTGTAGTTGTTCAAGTACTCTGGCCAAACACCAGTGCACTGAGTTTACTTACTCATTTCTGTGGTGAGATAAGAATTAGGAGAAATGCAAAGCAGGCCTAAAACTTCAAAGGTAAAAAGATAGTTTATTAGCAGAGTTAAAAACAAAATAATAAGAACCAAAAAAACCCTTCAGATACATCTCCTTCCCCCATCCCATCAAGTTCTCTCCCATCAACAACATAAAGAGACAAAACCTGAGACCATTAGTCAGTTTACCACCTTTAAAATAGGCTTTTGTCAGTTCAATTGAAGAGGAGTCTCTCCTGTTACACCATGGAGACTTTTCCACAACAACGGTTCTTTTGTGGTTTCAATATCACAGTGAACTCCCGCCTGGAAAAGGATATCTGTTTGCAGTGACAGTCCCTTCCTTGACAAGCAGCTCTTCCTGTAACTGCTTTTGAGGACTCATTTATTGGGGTATATTTTTTAAGGATGAGCTGCTCTAGTAGGAAAGCAAAGAATATGAGGCTTTGGTGGTGGAAGTTAGGTTAGAATGCTGCATCCCCCAATTATATATGAATTTACAGGGCATCTTAGTCCATTACCATAGCTTTACAGCAAGAATTTCAGCTTGAAGCATCTCCTCTTTCTTCCGTCTGGACTCTTAGTCCCTTTCTACTGACCTCGGTGCCTCGCTGCTGGTTCTTTCTGTGTCCTCACTCTCTCTGAGTTATTTTGTGCATTCTGAGTCCTTTTGTGCATTCTGAGTCCATTTGGGTACTTAAAAGAGTTGTATCTGGGTCCATTTGTGCACTTAAAGAGTTGTATCTGTGTCCATTTGTGCACTTAGAGGGTTAATCTCTCTTCCAGGTGTTGTAGTTGGTCACATGACCTCTGCTGGGCAGCGGCTGGAGCTGCGCTCCCCTCCCAGGGAGGGAGGGGGAGCAGGGGGTTGCGGCCAGAGTGGGTCTGGCCTGTGGAGCCGGCGGGATCCAGCAGCCAAGCCTGGATTCAGTGAAAGCACGGTGCAGGCTTCCCCTCCCTGTGGGGNGGCCACACCTGATTGACCCCGCCAGGCCTCATGGGAGTCGTTGTTACCTTTTCAGAAGCCAGAACCCAAGAGAGAGAATCCTGCATTTCTCCTCCCTTCACATGTGAGTCACAGAGACGTTTCCAGTTTTCCTAAGTGGCTATACAGAGTGTCCATCTCAGAACCAGCCACTAATTGGCTCTTTAGGCTTGAGGAAGCTGTACCCACAGGAAACTGCAAAAGCCCTTGTAGGTAAAACCTTAGAGGAAGCTATGCCTGCCAGAAATTGTAAAATCCTTGCAGGTGAAAGATTACTCTTTTTCAAACCATGACACTTTCATATTTTCTAGTCAGAAGGAGGTGTCTTCCAAATCTTATCCTCTGAGAAGTGCATCAGAAAAAAAAGTGAGGAGGATTAGCATGGCTTTAATTTTGTTTTATTGCATCTATTTCTTTACCTTAAAAAATAAGGCATGTAAGATGGCAGATAAGAGTAGCTGATTTAAAAGCACTTGTAAACATTCTGTAATGTAGGCACTGCAAAGCCTTCGTCTTCGCGAAATATTTCATTAAACATTTTAACAGGCCTGTTTTGCTTGTACTGCATAAATAAAGTGGTATTTTATGTGCTGCTATAAGTAATGGGGCATATATATTCTGCAACTAGATAGAGTCCCCTTGGGGAAATACCAGGTAGCTTCATAGTAATCACATTTCCCTTAGAGTACTTGGTAATTACTAATTATTCTTAATGAGATCAAAAGTAATTGCTATGTAACCTTCAACCATGGTTTAGACATTGCGAAATAATGTATGTCATCATAATTTACTCTTTAATTGTAACTATCTTGCTATTGCATGCATTTTACCATATAGCTGGTTGCTCTGTAGTTACCAAGCAAATAAAAAGTCATGTGGCCATATTTATATCTATATTTAAATATATGGTCATATTTATATTTATCCTTCTAAATAATGAGCTGCAGGAGAAGCAAACCTTACTGCCAGATTTCCTATAGCTAACATTTGTGTTTGTGATTCTGTTTGTAACCCCTTGAACATCTGAGACCTACAGCCTTCAACAAGCATGTCATCAGAGTGCTGAGGCACTGAAATAGCTTGCCCAGAGAAGTCTGGATACCCTAACCCTGGGAGTGTTCAAGGCCAGGTTGGATGGAACTCTGAGCAGTCTGGTCTAGTGAAATCTGCCCCAGCTCATGGCAAGGGGGGTGTTCAAATGAGATGGTCCTTAAGGTCTCTTCCAACTCAAACCAATCTATGTTTGTACAAGTGCATGTTATAGATCTACCCAGGTCCCCCGTGTTGGGAACTGTACAAGAACTTACGTTTTCTTGTTTGGCAAAGGGATGCATGCCATTGTAGTGTCTCACTTGATTTCTTATGGCACAGATATCATAGAATCTTAGCATAATAGAATATCCTGAGTTGGAAGGAACCCACATATCCTGAGTTGGAAGGACCATAGAAGTCCAACTCCTGGCCCCACACAGCACATCCCCAGGAGTCACACCATGTGCCTGAGAGCGTTGTCCAAACACTTCTTGAACTCTGTCAGGCTTGGGGCTGTGACCACTTCCCTGGGGAGCCTGTTCCAGTGCCCAAACACCATGTGGTGGTTTATGATCTGAGTTTGGGTCTTCTCCATGTACAATAGGGTCTTCCCCATGTACAATAGGGTCTTCTGCATGCTGCTTATCCTATTTAAGGTTTTCTGAAAGTTTTGAAAGCCACCCCCCTTAATTGTTGTAACCTCCTTTCTTTTGGCTTTGATGCTTTATCTGGACCTTTAATCCCTTACTTCTTAGTTATCTCTAACCTTCTTCATTCCTCAGATTCCTCTAAGCAATTTTTTTATTCCAGTCCTTCCATAATTCCTATTTAACACACCCACCAAACCTCTTGTATAACAGAAGGTCAGCTCTCCTGCCTCTGCTGTCCAAAGGTCTCGGTCACACATCTTCCTCTGATCTTCTTTTTCCCTGCATCACAAGCAACTAGGAGAAAAGAATCTCTCCATCACAACTTGAAAAGTCATCATGGTGCTTACATTCAGAGCAAACCAGTAGCTGACAGAGTGGTACTAGAAATAGATGAAACTGTGCTCTGAATTTACACAGCTTGTTTATATTTTATTTTTCTTTACCCTGTGAAGGTAGGGGACAATTTTATAAACCTTCTGCTTGTCCTGGTCTATATTTTAAACTGAAAGGTCTCTGGAAAATGGGCTGTTATTTCTGATGTGCCTCTACAAATCAGTAAAACTTTGATAGCAAAAACATGTCTAACCCAATTGTAGATTTTTCATAACCCTGCATTGATTTGATCATTCTTATTATTATCAGGCAATATCATTGTCATGCACATGAATACTACACAAGGTGCTCAAGACAGATCACATAACAAAATCATTTGAGATGTTTTCTTCTTGTTTTTCTCTTTCATTTTCTCTTCTGAACTCAGTTATGTATTTATTTTCTACAATCTGCTAAATTTCTAGGAGCTGCTTTGATCTATGTATATCTACATATATTTTCCCACTGCTACTGTTTTATTATTAGCTTTGTACACTTTCATGTGTCTTTATCTATCAACCCTATTACTAAAGATGCTACTGTATAAACTCTCTAGACAAAATAAATATCAGTCATTAGATTCACAGGGAGTGTTCAGGATGGGAGAACCCTGGGAAAGACAAAATTCTCTTTCATCTTCTTCTAAATATATGTTTAAAATAGGTCAGCTGAAATCATCTAGAGGTGATTATCTTTACCAGGGAGCTTCAGAGTGGGAATCAGGACATTAATTTCAGCTGGATAGTTAACTTTCAGATGGTTATACTAGGGAGAGAGGAGAAAGCCGTTTATTTTACCTGAGAGAAGGCAGGTAACCCTCAAAAGCCATAATGATAAACATTACCCTAATGTTTAACTCAAGAAGTGTCTCTGTCTCAGAATTTTTAAAATGGAAGGAAAATGTTATTTTGGAAAATAATAACTGCACATTGCAGTTTTATGCAGTTTGAATGGGCTGACGAAGTGAGCTTTAGGACTTCCCAGGGGCTGGAGGAATTGTGGTTCACAGTGTGAACCCCAGAGCACACCTGGTCTCATGATGTCCTATAACAGCCTAGGGCCACTGCGTTGCTTTCCACTTGAAAGAGCAGGCTTCATCAGAAATAAGCAAAATTACTTATTTTCTGCATAAACCACCTAACAGCAGGACTGGGCAAACAATCTTTGCATGCAAATCAATTGCAGTCAGATTTCATGCAGTAAGGAAATCCCAGCACACCCAAAGCCTTCACTTCTGTAATTTCCTGGAGTGTTTTGAATCAGTTTATGGCAGCTTCACACAATTTTCATGACATTAACTGCTGTAACGTGAACTAAAACTGTTACAGGAATGACCACACCAAATCACCTGAGGGTAAGAATATAATATTCAGAGGAGAGTTGCAGACATAAAGAGCTCTGACCTACAGCTGCCCAGCTGTTTCTTTGAGAAAATTATCCCCCTCCATAATGTTATGAGCCCTAGTACCTTGTCCCCATGGCTGTTGAGGCATGCTGCTGGGATACTAAAGAAATGTCTTTCTTTGAGGCCTGCAGAATGAATGAGGGAAAACTTTCCTTTTCCATTCTCCTTTCAAAGAGGAAAAGTGTATGTTTCAAGAGTCTTCAGTAAAAGAATAAAATAACAGTTTAAGATATGAGAAATGCAGCTCTTCCACGATTACCTCAAACCCTCAAAATATCTAAACAAGAGGAATAGCTTACTAGGTTTTTGTTTTATAAAACTTTGCTTTCTGATTCTTTACCTTAGGTTTCATTGTAGACAAGGTTTCAAATCAGTGGTCTTCTGACAGAAGGGAAGTCTGGCACTGTCATCTACATTTCCATTTTAGACGAACTTTAATGATCATTGGAACTGTAATTTTTCTCTTTTGAGATGACTAATTTCTCTGTTTTGAGACTCTCAAATGGTATACATGGGGTTCAATAAATGCAAGATTCTGTACCTGTGTCAAAGCAAATCCTGGTATCAATACAGGACTGGGGATGAAGGGAGTGAGAGCAGCCCTGCTGAGAAGCATTTGGGGGGTGCTGGTGGATGAAAAGCTGGAAATGACCCAGCAATGTGTGCCCACAGCCCAGAAAGCCAAGCATGTCTGGGGCTGTGTCACAAGAGGTATGGCCAGCAGGGCAAGGAAGGGGATTCTGCCCCTCTGCTCTGACCTTGTGACATTCTGCCTGAAGCACTGCAACCAGATCTGGGGTCCCCAGCACAGGAAGGGCATGGAGCTGTGGGAGAG
The DNA here is from genome assembly GCA_013390045.1 of Picathartes gymnocephalus. Taxonomy (NCBI): domain Eukaryota; kingdom Metazoa; phylum Chordata; class Aves; order Passeriformes; family Picathartidae; genus Picathartes; species Picathartes gymnocephalus. The sequence goes on from WEKY01011595.1 coordinate 115,376, forward strand.
AATCCGGAGGAGGGCTACAGAAATCATCACAGGGATGTAACACCTCTCCTCTGAAAAAAGGCTGAAAGAATTGGGGTTGTTCAGACCACGGAAGCAAAAACTGGGGAGAACTTAGTGTGGCCTTTCAACACTTAAAGGAGGCTTGTAAGAGAGATGAGGACAGATTTTTTTATTAGGGTCTGACAGGACAAAGGTAATGGTTTTACCCTGAAAGAGGGTATGTTCAGATTAGATAAAAGGAAGAAATATCTTACAGTGGGGTTAGTGAAGCACTGGAACAAGTTGCACAGAGATGTGGTGGATGTCCCATCCCTGCAAACATGCAAGGACAGGTTGAACAGAGCTCTGAGCATCCTGTTTCAGTTGAAGATTCCCTTTCTTACTGCATGTGACATTAACACTAGCAGAAAGCTCCAAACGCTGGAATGGCCTAAAGCGGGGTTCTCATGCAGCTGGCTGAAACTTGTTAAATAACCATCTTGGTTCTGATAATAAAAACTTATTTTTCTGGACTGTTTGAGCCTCAGTAACAGCAGCATATATACACAAACATCGGCCAATAGCTATTTTTCTGTGCTAGAGGACATGATGATATCTGGAATTGAGCAGGAAATCAAGGGTCAATGTCTTTGTTTATGGGCATGTATCTTTTTGGCTGGTGGATAAAGAATGAACAAGCAGATTTTGCTGGTTTTCCTCAAGTTGACTGGTAGGCTTATGTATTTAGATAGACCAAGTTATTTCTTGTATTTGGCAGAAAATCCTTAAGGAAGAGAGTCAAGGAAATTGCTCAGGGAGAAATTTATAACAAACTTAACAGAGCCCCTCCAAAATTGCTACTCAGACAAGAGCCTTTCATTCCCACTCTCTAGTACTGCAGTTCTAACTGCTATCACAGCAGTAAATGGTAAACAAGTTATGCTACAAAAGAGATGGATGGGAATTAAAATATTTAAATCACCCAGCTGCCCATGGGGACCTCATTAGTATCCAGTTTGCCTGTGAAAACACCACATTTCAGAAAGCCATCGTGTTATTACCTCACTTGCCGTACAAACACTGCTGTGTCATGACACTACATGGACCCCAGAAAACCTGCTGCAAGCAGACTAATCTAGATTTCCTGCACAGCAGGAAAGAAGTCTAAAAACTGATAAAAGAGCTGAAGTGGTAGCAAGCAAAACCAAGCCTTATATTACCTGTTTCTGATTTTTCAAGGGGTCTTTTCTTACAGATTTAGATACAATGACCCCCCATCTACTCCTTATTCCCTTAGTAATTGACCACTTCTTTTTCCAAATATCTTTCTTGTTCTTACAGACTAAAAGTATACATAATGCATCTTAGATTATTTTTAATTCATTAATTTCAGTGTTTTGAAAAATTGCCACAAAAATACTAAATTGGCATTTTTCAAAGGAGACTTGCCTTGGCCTAAGTCCATTCCCACTGCTACATGAGCGCTATCTTCTTCAGAAGGGAAATCCTGAGAGGGATAGAATTAATTCTGATTATTTTAATTTCCTCATTCAGAAATTAAAACTAAATACATGTAGAAGTCATAGAAACCAGCTGCTGTTCAGTGACCACTGAACACTTTCAAAATTCACATACTAAATTCTCATTTGAAATAAATCTTGTCTTCAAAACTTTTCATGTTGTAATATTTTCAGTCTAATGAATAATTCTGTTTATGAAATGCAGTCCAGGATAACTTACGGGTAGCTTAAAGATTTAGGGTGTTGAGTATATAATGTACAATGAACCCTCCTGCATCTCTCATAATGTTGATATAAATAGATAGGTTTATAAAGTGGGTTTTTCAATTCTTTTTCCCTGGAGAGCTTTTAAATGATGGATCAGAAGGTTTAGATTCAGTTTCACCTCTTCTGCAATGGAACATTCAAGAATTAGCAGTGTGATGCTCACTAGCATATCACTGCTGGTGGACTCCACCCAACCTAACTTCAGTCATCTGAAAGGTATCTATCTGCTTCAAGTTAGTGATCTGTATTTAAAGGACAGAGAAATGCACTTCCAAAGTATGGCTCCAACCACTTCTCCTTGACACCCAGCTCAGGACATGATGAACCATCCCCTTCAGCTACTTATCTCCCACTGATAAAAGAAATGGAATAGCTTGTACAGACGTCTAAATTTCTAGGCAGGTGATATGAATCTCAGCCTGCCTGTTCATTCACAGTAGATTTAAGTCATGCAATCTCGTGAGTGATACAACATCATGCCTGGATTTGCATCTCCAAGCTTAAGGATTTTACAGTAAAATGCAAAAGGTGGGCTTTGAAAAAACTACTTCAAAAGAGCTTTAAAGACTTTGAATTATTTTTCCTGCCACTAACTTCCTTTGATTTCCCACCAAGACCCATGAAACTTGAAAAGGCTGCTTATCTATTCTTCATGCCTAATATATTTCTCTTCCCTCCAAAGTATCTGGATCATATGCAGAGAGAAATATGTTTTTATAAACAACTCAGCAGTCAGCAGGAGGCCAGATGATAGCTGGCTGTTGAGGTGCCAGCTAAAGACAAGATACTCCAACATTACAGGAGACAAAGTCAGATGAGCCTAACTCCAGGAGGGTTTTGTTTTTTATCTTAATAATTCTCTGTCCCTGCATGACTTTGAGTAAAACACCATAAGAAACAAGAAAGAAAAAGCTGAAGTGCATGTCAAAATATTTTTTTAGTTTTGTACTTGTTGGAAGAATCTGATTGAGAGGCTATTATAGTTTATCTCATCTGCTGGCCATCAGAAAAGATTGAGATTGGATAAGGATCAATTGTTACCTGCCACCCCTGTTAGATTTATTTTCCAGTCTGTCATGCTAATAATACTACCAAAAAAATTTGAATCAAAATAGCGTATTTGACTTTTTTACTGCAATCAAATAAGGAGCTCTAAAAGAAAAAACTGGCTGGGAGTTTGTACGTCTCTCATTTTCACAATATACTCAGTCTGACAGAACCAGCCAGAAAACAAACATTGAAAAGGACACCTTGGGGAGATCTTCAAAGTCTGTATCCTTTTCCAGTCCATGACACGAAAATATTCATATTTATTTAAACTCTGTTCTTGTGCTTGAAACATTTAAAATATTTCATCTTATTAGTGAAACTGTTATTCTTTCATATTTACATCATTTCCTATTAACAGGCATACATTCATTTGTATGGCTAATTAGAGGCATACAAATAGCCTGTCTCACACTGTTGCCAAAAAATTGTTCACTTCACAGTTTTCTGACACCCTTGACACTCACTACCAGTACATCTTCTTCATGTCTTCTGAGAGCATTCTGGTTCTAGATTTTATTGCTATGTAAACCTAAACTTGAAAAATAGCCCACCAAAAAAATTATGTCAGCAGTTTTTGCTCCATTTTTAATACGTCTATGTACTGCATTTTTAATATAGCTCCCAACCAACTAGATCTCTTCTATTGTACCTATTCCATTACTGTTGGCAAAAACCTTCATGATTTCAAGTCACAATAAAGAATAAAAACCTTAAAAATGAGAAAAAGTACTGTATGCATTTATTTTGTTTAATGTTGTTGTGGTTTAACCCCTGCCTGCAACCAATCCCCAGGCAGTTGCTCGCCCACTCCCCAACCAGCAGGATCAGGGAGAGAACTGGAAGAGTAAAAGTTGGCAAATTTGTGGGTTTGATAGGGAAAGCAAAAGCTGCATGCACAAGCAAAGCAAAACAAGGAGTTAATTCACTATTTCCCATGGGCTGGCAGGTGTTCAGCCATCTCCAGGAGAGCAAAGCAAAGAAAATTAACTCTGCCCTGGCCAAAACTAGCCAAAATGTACCTCTGAATTGAACCTGGAGTATCCAGGACTCTGGAACTGGAGGGGTATTATGGTATTCTACCACTCTTCCTCTCTGTCTTGTATAGATATTTCTGAAGGGACTTAAGGGAATTTACTGATGATAATGCTACTGAAAACAAGAGAAAAGGAAATGCTATTCTTCTTTAAACAACCTTTTTTCTTCAAAGCAGTCACTTTGACTTCAGCTCTTTACCAAGATAAATAATTTAATTACAGATAAAGGTGATGGTATCTGCTTGGGTAGGAAAGAAATTAGAATGGAGATGTAACAAATATCAAGCCAGTTTAGCCATTTAGTTTTAATCCTAATATCTCTTCCACTCATTCTCCTCTGCTGCAAGATAACACTTCCTAGTAAAAATAATCCAAGTTGTAATTTCATATATCATACTCAGGGTAACACAAAGTTTTTGCACTCTTTAAATGGCACTCAAACCCTACTTAAAAACAAGCAGGTGGAATTTTGGTGGTATAAAGACTTGTGCTCCAAGATCTGCTGTCATCCTACAAGAGATTAAGTGACAGAATAATGAGCTAACAAGGAAATTGTTGTAAGGTAAAGGTGCCAAGTTAAGCCTGAGGAAGTTCTGGATTCAGCTCTCTGTGACAAGTAAACCCTTGGGGAAACCACCTAATTTCACCCATCTTGTCTTTCACTCCTTATTTCTTCTCTGTAAAATGCATATTCTAATATACACTCTCTCAAGTTCAGTTACTCCTGTATATGTGGACTGCAAATTCTTTGAGACAAGATCTCTGCCACTTATTCCATGACAGAAGAGTGGTGTGAAAGTGTCTCTAGTCTGGTTGACTATGTGCCACTGGTACTTTATTAGAAATAATAAAAGCATTTAATTTTTTAATAATAAAAGCATTTTTGTTTATTAAATGAATTTTGAATGCACAGGGGCAGATAACAAGTGAGAGCAAGTAATAAATTTAAAAGGTGAAATTGATAATACACATCCCAGATTTTGGGTGGAGCAGCAAACTTAGAAAGTCCCAATGAGGGAATACATTTATTGAGGCTTGATACAACCTGATGATTAAAGCATAGCAAGCATAGACACCATGTGCAACAGCGGCTGAGGGAAAATATATAAAAGGAAAAATTGACAAAAATAGAGGGGATACACAGAAGAGCAGCGAAAATAATTAGAAGGCAGGAAGGATTGATTTTCTAGGAAAAGTTAAAAGAACTAGCTATAAACTAGATATCCATAACTGCAGTAAGAGAGAATAGGATAGGACAATAAGGAATTCAACATCTTGTCATAGCAAATGTTGCTGTGTTCCATTGAATTTTCAAGCAGAACATATATATTTCAAAACACCCAAGCAGCAGAGATAATAAGGTACTTTCTCTGCCTGAGAACTGAAAGTTTTAGGGTTTAAACTGTCTTTCTGTTTTAAACCTGAGAAGGACCCCACACAGTAGAATCCTTTGGAGGTACTGATGTGCCCCTTTCCCATTGCCAGCGACGCCCATTTGAAACCAGTCAGCACAGAGACCAGAAATGGCTTTGCAGAGGTTTGGAACAGGAACGATGGGCTTGATGTGCATGCAGTATAAATGCAAACGTGTGTGGGCATTCAAGGAGCACAACAAGCATTAAAATAGTGGCCTGTATTTATATCAAACACCTCTCCCAAGACACTTCTCCAGGACACTGTTCCCAGAGGTCTAGATGAGGAATGTGTTGTTGATGAGACTCCCACAAGGTTTTGCCTCTGATAAGAGCCAAACACAAATGATCTGTCAATGGAAAATACTGTGTACCAATAGCAGGAAGATGGCAACACAGAGGCAGTATATCATATGTCATCTATTCCTTTTAATGCAACAGGAAAACAGATACATATTTCAACTGACCTAAGGAAAACAGACCACAAGCAGCAATCTTGACTAAGATTTATGGAGTCTGAAACAAGCAAGATTCTTAAGCAAAGGACACCAGCTTATAGTGATTACAAAGATCCCAGTCTCTTCTTATAGGGGACCTCAATTGAAGTTTCATTAAAAAGAGTACTTTTTGCTGCTGCAGGCCATTAGAACAATACACAACAGAAGTGTCTCAATGTCTTCCTGCTGCTGAAATTCAGATGAGCAAATAGCAGTGTTTGATTGATGCTGCATATGTTTCAATAAAACTAATGTGATTATTGGTTCATTATACAGCAAGATGTAGTTGAATTATTAGCTTTAGTGGCATTTCTAGCTGTGTTTCGAACAGACCATGCCAAGAACTATGAGGCTGATGTTACTTTAACAAACACAAACAGAAAGAAACAAAAAATCTTCCCTGAAATTCGAAATTATTCACACAAATTACCTCTAAGGAAAGGTTGTCCATTTGATATATCAAAATGCAATATCCACAGCCTACACATTTAGCTCAGTGCACAGCATATCATCCTCCTTTTTCTGGACTAAAAATGCAAATACACAACGGTTTGTCATGTCACTTGTGTATATATAATTTGATTTCATCCAGGTAAATTCTATCCTCATTATCAAACACAGCAACGAGTCACTTCTGGTCAGAAGGTTAGGAGCAACAGTCATTAACTACCACACCTCTCCTATCTCTGCCAACTTTTGACCTTGAAGTCAAGTCAGATTTGCCTGACTCAGTGCTTGGAAATCAGTGATTCTGTGAATGGCCCTCTTCCTTCTGACTGTGAATTGGTGCCCTGCTTGTGGTGGGAGTGCTTTGCTTCTAAAGATGCCAGCGACTGGACAACATGTGCTGGGGTCCTGATCATTTGCTCATTAAACATTCTGTAGTGCTTCTTCCAGGAAAATGAGTGAACTCCTCATGCTTGAAAATTCACATCTTCCCTAACCACATTTGTTTATAATTTCAACAGGGTGCACCTTTCTTTTCCGCTTTGTTCCCTAAAACTCCTATATAAAGCCTCTTAGCCAGCTGCCCTAACAACCACAAGCTAAAGAGCAAAAACATATCAGTAGAGAGTTTCCTGACCTATGCTCCCTGTGGATCACCACTGTCCCAATTACAAAGTATTGCTGCATCCAGGTTATTAATTGACGCACAGCAGCAGAGAGTGTGGTTCATTTCACTGGTGGTGATGAATGCTATCCATTGTACTGTGTCCCAGAACCTAAAGTGTGAAAGTCACTACAGGAGGAGAGCAGTGACTTTAAAGAGATGCTATAACTATACTCCATTACTGCCCAAGTAGAGAGACTAATGACTCTAAGCTTCATTAAAAAACTTCCCTGGATCTTTAAGTAACTTATAGGTCTCAGCAAATTCAAGGTAAGATTTAAAGGTTAAGATTTCACTAATAAGTACAGGGCCCTTTCTCAGGCTTCAAGGGCAAGTGGCTTGGCACTGTCATCTACGCAGTGAACCTCTCATCTCCTCCAAAGCTGCATGGTCTCGTCCACTCTGCCTGATGCAGATAACCCAGAAATTGTCTAGGAGAGCACTGGATTGCATGTGGCAAAAACCACAGCAGGGACTCTGCAAGACATGGTATGATATAGACAGGAATAGAGTGCTGTTTGAGCCTATGCCTTGGCTCTCTAGTATACTTCTATAAACAAAAAAAAACAACAAAAAAGGTGCCTGGCTTCCTGACGGGCCTTGCTTTGGGACTGTGTCTAGGTTATAGGCTAAAAAACAGTCATAACTCCAGGGAGAAGATAGAAGATCCTGGGAGCTTTGGTTTAACAAGCAATAGTCCCGCAAGAAAAAAATCAGTTTATTCAGACTGAAATAAAACAGCATTAAAGTTTAATGAAACTCAGAATTCCAGGTAACTAGGAACTGGGGTTGTTAGCCACAATTCCCTGCTAGGAAGAACACAATATTAGTGATAGCAATGCTGTAAAGCTTGCAAATGAGGTTAAGTCATGCAAAGAAACAACTTCCAGCTGATATGTTTGACCTAGGTCAATGCAGGGAAAACTCCCATTAGTCTGTTTTCTAAATGCAAATCCTGCTTCAGGCTCCACTGCAGTAATAATTCATAGCTTGTGCAGTCAGTCCAGCCACCATGTGGAGTGGAAATTGCACAGTGGCTAAAGCCACACAATATATACAGATGTATTCACATAACTCTTCTGCCAAGACCTGACTGGCAGTCCCACAGGCCAGGACGCTTTTCCGAAGTCTCAAGTAAAGGGTGACTTGAGCCCTTCTGAGAAATCCAGGAACATTAATTGAAGATCTTTGATTACTCACTAAGTCACAATTCTTCAGCTATAGATGATGATTCAAGTGGCCAAAAGAGCAGTGTTTTATTTACAGGAGTGAAGGGAAACAGGAGTACATGGGACAATACAATCAACCAGCTATTCTTTTTCCAATCAATCCTTAAAACTCTTCTCTTGGACTCAATTGCTTCTCTCAATGAGATGTCAAATTGTGTCCCATCTCCTCTATGGCCCATGGAGCACTTGTTTTTGTCATATTTCTATCCTCTTCGATTTTGGCTCTCTTTTCCCTTCTTTCTCTCTGAAATATTTATTTCATTCACTTTTTATTCTAGTGCTACAAGTGTAATACTTCAGTATCAAAGGTTTACCCCGTGGGGCTTTAAATGGCTGTCTAGCCTTACTGGTCATAGCAGCATCACTCTGCACCTCTCTTATGCAGATAACATTCTGCAGGGGAAAAACAAGATGACTACAGTAATGCCAGCAGTAGTTTACTTTCACTGGGATAAAACAATAATATTTTTACTTAGTATTGATCTGATTGATTTTCTTTTCTCTGCACAAGACAAATTCTCTGACATTTATTTTCCTGACTGAAACACACTGAATGTATTAGCTGCTCCTGGAGACATCTAGCAGGTTCTTTCCAGATAAGGTTCTGTGCCATCATTGCTCATGACAAGTGCTAGTGAGAAACCTGGCATCTCTCTTGTCCACAGAACTGAGCAGCAGCCTCAGTAGCAGTACTGGTAGGTCACTGCTGACGCTAAGTCAGTTACAATCAAGTCAAGTAAATGCTGGAAAGCTGATGAAACCTTTATGGAAAACAAAGACTATTTTTAACATTAACACTTGCTCATAGCAGGATATTTACTCAAATGTATGGCACCAGAAGCAAAGAAGTAAGTTTGAAGGGTAGTATGCTTTGTCAGACAATGCAAAAGAGTTTTGAAGCATAGGGAAACATAGATATGCAAGTCCTTTTTATGTATTTTGCGGTGTCTCCAGTGTAGGCACCTACATCTGACCCAGACTATATTCTTAGACTATAGTTAATAGAAGTTAACTAGTTAATTTATTGTTAATAGAACATCTTTTGATATTAATATTTGCATATAGGAAAGAGTTTCTTCCTAAGGTCAATAAAGGGAAAGACCCTTAAACAAGCCTATTTCCTTCATTGTCTCAGAGCCCAGAGCTGGTGGCTCAGATGGAAATTTCTAGACTTTCCTGTAGTAGGAGAGAAAGATCCTGCTGAATCTCTGGTATCCCATACGGATTCAGCTTCCACAGACATTTCCTGGATTAGCTCTATCATTTATTACTGTTGACAATCAAAAGGGATGAAAATAGATCAGAAGGCAGTAGGGTAGTTTATTGTCTTCACTAAAAGTTAAGCTACTGAGTGAAAATGAATAAAAATAAAATGCATATGAATAAAAATTTTGAAATAGTTGACTCAAAACCAAATATGCCCTAAAATAAAATCTCTCTTTTCTCCTAAAATGTTTATCTTCTCTTGCTCACTGCCTCATGTCTACATCGCAGATCTTTCTTGCAACTTCAACAATGGTAAGTAACAACAGTGACTTCTGTCTTTTCAGTTCTGCAAAAACAACTCTCCAGACCCAATGGTCAGTGCAGAAGGAAGGGGTGGAGCTGCTCCAGGTGCCAGAGCTGAGATTCCCTTGCAGTCCATGGTGTAGATCATGGTGGGGCAGCTGTGCCCCTGCAGCCCATGGAGGACCACAGGGATGCAGAGATCCACCTGCAGCCCCGGGAGGAGACCTGCACCAGAGAAGGTGGATGCCCGAGAGAGAGCTGTGACACCGTGGGAGGCCCGTGCTGGAGCAGGGTCCTGGCAGGGTCCTGCAGACCCTTGGAGTGAGGAGCCCATTCTGGAGCAGATTTCCTGGTAGAACACAGGACCCTGTGGGGGACCCACAATGGAGCAGGCTGTGCCTGAAGGACTGTACCCCATGAAAGAGTGACCCACATTGCAGCAGTTTGGGGAGGACTGACATCTGTTATATTCAAGGCTAACCATCTGCAAGGAGAAAATATATTTCAATTTAACAGGATTAAGTGCTTAAATTGGACCTTTGGGTTGTAATTCACTTGGAAGCTCTATTTTCAGTCTATCCTCAGATTTGTAGGTGCCCTCAAACCTTGGATCGGACTGTAAATCCATCTGGAATCTATGCACAAACCCCAGGTACTGTTTATCCAACCTCCATCTCCCACCTTGGGTGTCTCCAGGTTATAGGCTCATTTTACTGACTGGCTAGTCCTGCTTGAAGTTCACTATGAAATCACCCATGTATACCTAAAAAGAAAAGAGAACAAGGTGACACAGAAAATAGTTAGACATAAAGTTTAATAGGAAGATAGGACAGATTGCAATGATCAGGATAACTATTTTCCCTTCCTACCAGATAGAAAATTCTAGATTTAATCTCGTCAAGGGTGTGCTTGAGTAGCTTCATCAGTTGCCCAATGATCAGTGACCGGTCTTTGTTAGTGGTTCTATTATCTATGTTACAGTTTAGGTAACTGTGTGTTTAATTTTGATTTTTCCGGTACCTCTAATTTTGATTTTTCCTGTACTTTGCCTTTCATGCTGAACAGCTATTAACCAGATGGCCATAAAATCAGTTGCCATTGTAAATATCACATATGAGGAGATACTGAAATTTTAAAAATGATCTGTCCATAATGTAATGACATCTTTCTACTGTCCCTCATGTCATTTGTAAGTGTTGTACAACTAGAACACTACAACTGGCAGCTGCTAAAGAACTCAAAAGCTATCTCTCTAATCATGACCTAAATAAGGACATATCAAATACCCATTCAAATGTGATTAAGACATTCCTAAATCATGACAGATAGTAGAAAGGAAAAAAAGAAATCTGAGTGTACAGTCATGAAACCTGACACAGTAGATAGTGTCTGCATGGTAAAGGAACCATTGCAATGACTGTATTTTGCATTTTATTTCTTATATGCTACATGGAATACATGAAAAGTGAATAAAGAAAGTTATTTATGTTTACTTCTGATCTCTGTTGTGCCTATTTTTCTATTTGTGTATGCTTTGTGTGTGTCTGTGTGTAGAATAGTTTTTGAGCCAAGCATCCCAAGAAAATTGCAATGATAAGCCCTGACAAGTGCAACTGGCTCTATTGAGTCAGCTCCTTTGCCTCAGATTTGCTGTTTCAGCCTTCCAGTTGTTTACAGGGGCCACTCCAAAACAATCTCATTCTGCTTTTCTAAAAATTATCTAGATAGAAGAAGCTCGAAGTGATGTCACATCTGCATGGAAGCAAAACCTTAGCAATCGTATGAACAAGAATATATGAGGAGAGGATTAATATTTAAGCCTGAGTTTACCATGTGTGCATCCAAATAGGGTACTTCTCAGGTGAGATTCTGATCTCAAAGATTCAGCTACAAATTAGGATGGCTGACTTTAATTATGATACATTTGCATAAATGAAATCAAACTAGAATCAAAATATTAACTCCCATCTAATGACTTCCAAGACACAAAAAAAGAATCAGACAGTAAAGACTTTCCCATTTCTTCAGAGATTCCCTTTTCTAATGAATAAAGATTCCTTTGGAGTCTTTTTAACAGCAAAAGTCTGAAAATAGAATTAAATATCTGGATCTTTTAGTCTAGCCTCATTTGAAGATGCCTAAGATGCTCATCACACAGACAAAGACGCTTGTGCATCCTTTGAACCAGTAGTCATGATTCAGTGCAGTATCAGTTCACACTGCTGTAGTCCGTGTTGACATTCTTTTCAGCTAAATCCTAAAACATCAATCCTAGTCCAGTGATCTCAGGCCTCAGGTTGATGAAGTAATAATGATGTTATAGATGAGCCTGGGAATTTGACTTCTACAAAAGCCTAGAAGAGACACAAAGCTATCTATCTAGCAGTGTCTGAAGTACCATAGCTCTGCTAGGAGTCTGGGCCTTGTGAACACAGGGTGCCATGAAGAGAAAACTACACAGGTCAGTAATTAAGGAAAAATTCAGGTCTGTACTGACCAGTAGAACCAGAGATGAAATAATACTTTCCAGCATGTCAGGCCTATTGTGAAATTACCTGTTAGAACACTAACAAAACAAATAATATTATTTGGTGGGTAATAAATTAATTTCCCTGAATTGAGTCCGATGACAGCAATTGGTGAGTGATTTCTCCCTTATGCTGACCCCAAGCCTTTCATTGTATTTTCTCTCCTCTGCCCAGTTAAGGAGATAGACTGGCTTTTGTGGACCCCTGGCATCCAGCCAGGGTCAACCCACCACACAAGTATGAGCACATGAGCCACATGGGCATGCAAGTACTCTTAGAGTAATACATTGTGCATGTCTTCTCCTGTTATCTGCTTGTCTCCCTTCATGATCTCATACATTTTAACTTTGGTAAAGATGACAAGATGTGCCCTTCATCTTTTCAAGTACAGTTGCTCTTCTGTCAGTGTCAGGAGTGGAAGCTCAGAACTGCTTCAGAGTTGTTGGCTTTCCACAGGACAGAACCCAGAAATGGGCACAGCTTGGCTGCAGAAATGCAGCAGTGGTCATGGCAAGGAGGGAGAAAATGAGTCCACACCACTGTTTAGCTATAACTATCACTGACATTCTAAGAATGCAATTACACAAAGTATTTTCACGAAGGGTTTTGCACATATTTTCTAAGTATCATCACATAACGTTTCAGCTTCATCTCCTTATGGAGATCAAGAAAGCAGAAGTTTTTCCAAAGTCAACAAAAAAGGAACAACAGTTTTCTGGCTTCTGTTCAATAATTTAATAACAACTATGCAATAGAGATTAATACTTCTATTTCTGTGGCATCCTAACAGCCTTAGGATAGCATATGGCCTAGCCAACACACACAGCTCTACAGATGTCCATCAAGATGTACCAGCTCAAGACAAGCCAAGGGCTGAGTCCCAGCACTTGGATCATTTGTTATTTTCACATTGAGGTCATGGGGGAAACATAGCTTTCATTGGCATCTCCTGGTAAAAACGTATTGCAGACCCAAGTCTAAGAAATCCTAAGGGTCCTCTATGCAGGTTTATGAGCTGAGGAAAAATAAAACCACAGTGCCTGTCAGTCTTCTTGACCCACAGCTGTTTGATCAGATCTTGCGAGCCCTTTCTAAAGAGCTCAGCAGGAGAAAAATGCCAGACCTATAGCTCCCAGGAGGCTTCATAGGAGCAGATCTACAAACCAGACAAGAAATGTATCCTTCACTCTATGTCCTCCCTGTTGCCCACCCTGACAGAGGATTTCTGTAGCACTGTAACAAGGACAAATGAACAGAACAAACACAATAGTAGAGTCATACTAAGACAAACCTTCATACCAATTTGTGTCTTCAGCCATTAAGGTGCCTGCATAAGCAAATGCCTTGTGATTAAATTATACACACCACAGGTCACAGGGGAGCCCTCTGTTCATCCGCACAGACATTATTTTGCATAGTAGTGTCTCAAATGGCAAAGGAGAAAGCATGTCATAGAGGTTTTTATTTAGCCCAAATGCTGTTAAATAATTCAGGTCATTATTAAAATATGAAACAAGACTCAAATAGAAAAAATATTTAAATTTTTTAACAGGGAACATTTTAAACTCTTTATTTGGATGGAATATATCATTCCAGTATGGCTTTTAGCAATACAAAGGTCAGGATTCCAATCTGGGTGGAATGCTAACCCAATGTACACACATTCAATTCAAAAATACCAAAAATAACAGTCAAAATCTTTAAATTGTTTGTTTTCAATCTCATTAAAAATTTGACACATTGCACAAGACAGTATAAATTCTTCTAAGACACTAGTGATACTAAGGATGAATTCAAATTGCTTGAAGTGACAATGAAAGGTAAGCATCTAGTCTGTGCTGATTTTTCTCTCTTCATAGCCTGCAGAGAGGAGCAGGTGCTTCCAGGTGGTGATTCATTCTTCCTATCTTAAGGATTATGGACCCTCTGCAGTCTCCAATTCAATTTTGGCTACAGAAAAACCCCAGTCACTTTTTGCAGCTTAGCCTACTTTTTAGACTATTCATTTAAATTTCGATCACATTTATTTCAATTTAATTTTCCTTCTCATCATTAGATGATGCAAATCCAACTGTACTTTCAAGAAATGCTAAAGGAACTCAGTAACTTGATTTCGTGTACACTGACCAATTTAGTTAGGAGTTATCTAGAACTTCAGCTGTCACTAAAGCTAGAATTAAGTGAATAAATGATTTTTCTAAATAAATGACAAAAGCAAAATGAAATGCAATAAGACCAACTCAAATTCCAGGTTTATTTTAATTCAATCTAACCCACGACTTTGAATTTTATAACTGACTACCAAAAAAAATTTCAGATTCGAAATAAATATTTCATTTAATGACATATGAAATGAACTGTAGAAAGATTTGGGAAGAGGTGGGGGTTTGTTACAGACTCCCTAGACAAAAGTAGGACTCAAGTCTTTCTGCAGACTAGCAGAAGCTCACATTTTTGTGTGATTTCAAGCATGTAGATACACATCCTGAAGATCAGCATGGCACTGTGGAACCAATCCATAAAGCTGCCAGACTAACACTGGTGACAGTATCTTAATGCAAACCTGATAGAATAGCACTGTTTAATGGCAAAATAATGCTGTGCCTATGAAAACCCAGAGAGAAACCTGCACTGATTTCAATGCAAGAACTCAACGAGAGGAATAATCCTATTTGGAGAAAGATTCTTAAAAGAAACAGTAAAATAAATTGTTCAAGGAAACTGAATCATAGGAAAACTGGAATATGGATCCCCTTTTTGATACTGAAGTCCAGTCCCAAGGTACAGTGAGTGATAGATCTGCACCACTGATTTTAGTTGAACATCCACTCAAATCACAATTACTTACATGAGATTGAAAAAATAATTCCTTTTTAAAGTGGTACTAGCAGCATGATGTTGAATCAGTTTGTATAAATAAAGCAAAATTAGTTTCCTGTCACACTGTATATGAATTTCTCTACAAAATTTTAAACCTGTAGAGTTGTTGCTTCCTATTTTGGTATATTTTTTTTCTCCTTCTCTGTAATGGTAGGGTGACCTACATATGACCCACATGAATGGAACTGGAAATGGACTTGACAGGAGATAGAATAATCTAACTCAATGCACTGTAAGCTCTGAACATTTAAAAAAAATTTTAAACACTGCAAAAGCAGTAGAATCTTACTTCCAATCTCTTTACTTAAAACTTACACAACACAACTTTCATGTTAAAATAAAAAGGAAAAAGCTTTGAACAGAAATTATATTTTTGTAGCTGACTGGTGTTCTTTAATACAGACTCATAAAAAGGTTGTTGTAAGTATAATCTTTTTTCTGACAGTATAGCAGATAAAAAATAAAAACATGTAATTTTTACAATCCTGTATTCACTGTGAGAAGCCTTAACATTTCTAGTTTCCAAAGTCTCATCATTCATGTCTCATCCATATGTACTACTCAGAGAACCCCATCACTTTTAAATGTATTTAAAGCCACTCTTCTGCCTTTCATAAATGCATTAGAAGTGGTTCAAAGAGACATAGCTATGCTTAGCTGAAGAATATATTATCATGTTGCCTGATGAAGCAGCAATTAATGATGGTTATATTCAGTCCTTGATAGTAGAAGAGAGCCCTGGTCTCATTTACATCAATATTAGCCAGGAAAAACTTCAGTAAAATAATAAAATTAGCCTGGTATAAATCATATACCAGTTCAGTAAATGGGAACAAAAGAGATGTTCACTTTCAAATGAAGGATAAATGATACACACTTTAAATTAATTTCCTATCAAATAAAATGATCTTAGCAGGTTGAGATCTCTTGTTGATGAAGACCTAAATTAAGTCACCATCTTCAGTAAGTAAAATATGTTGACTACATAAAACTTATTGAATCTAATATTTTGGCTGATCCTTTAGCACAAAAAGTTCATAATCCACCCATCACCAAAACATTCAGAATGAGAAGAGGTTCTGGAGACAGATCTTGTACCAAGAGCACCAACACTTGAAGAAAGACAGAGAACTTGTGAAGATCTTATGGGAGCTGGCTTGGGCAGAAGCAGAGTAATCACAGAGAAGAAAATTGCCCATTCTTTGCCCTTTAAAAATACGACAATAACACTTACAATGAAGTACCCATTTTGGGGACTGGCACACAAACCTAAGACTACTTAAGAATTGGTTTTGAACACCAGGAAAGAGATTTTAAAAAACAGCATAATTTAGGTTGGAAGGAACCACTGGAGTTTGTATGAAGGCCAATTTGATATACTGCTTTAAAAAAAAGCAGTATCCTTTGGATAACATTCCAGCTTTAATTAGGTGTGGAGTAGGATCAATTTTCTATGAATAGTATAGGTTAAATATACCTACAAATATCTGTAAATGCAGGTCAAATTACTCTTTCACCTTCTTCTCCTGAAAACCATTGTAGTGATTCAATCACCTTGCATGACTTCTAAATATATCCCACTAATTTCTAATCTTCTGTATAATCTAATTCTGTGTTCAAAGTAGAAGCTGTTTCAATATTGCTTTTTACAGACACTTTTGTTGCTAAACAATATCTTTTGCCTCAACTGAGCCGTTGCACCACCTTTTCTACACCAAAGTCAGCCAAGGTGGCTCTAGGGCTTCAGAAGGCAGGTGCCACGAACTCCAATACTGAAGAGTTCTATCCTTACACAAATCTTCCCACAGGTATTTATGGCCACCTCACCACACACACATCCCTGAAAAACATGAAAAGAACTCGCAGATAAAGAAGTTCACTTGATTTCCTCATTATGGAAGAGGATAAATGCAAGGAAGACTGTTAGATAAACCGAATGAATGCCTGTCCTTTCTCTTCTTTACAGGAGAGTTTGGACTAAAATTGCTGTCTATTCTTGAAGATTTGTGTGCACATACTCCCTCAGTAAAGGATATTATATATCACAGTATGAGTGAATTGTACAAGTAGGTTACATTTAATGAGAAAAAGTACTCTTTTTTTCTAATCTAAAGATAGCAGAAACTAGAATGTCACCAAAAATAGTCTTTCTGATCAGGATGCCTGTCCTTACATTGGTTTTGGACAAAGATACAAAAAGTAACACCTATTTTCCCTCCATCATTAGGAAAACTTCACTAAAATAATCTCTATAGCCATGCTTAAAAGTTTCTGGCCTTCAATCAAAAAGTCAAACTGAAAGCTTACATAGTAAAAATGTGCTGATCTGCCCATTAGTAAGCTGAGCAGAAACTTCTGAAAATATCTCTTTAAGATATGACGTTCTATTCAGTATTCACTCCCGATGTACTCCCACAAACATTAAGAGAATTGCACCACTTACTTTCCCCACATCTGGTTATGCTTTACAGATTGTACTATTGTATCTCACTTTTCTTTCGGTTTTTTTGACTGCCAGACATGGAAGACATTTGTACAGAGACGGATCCCTGAGACACCTGACTTGCCAGCATGGCCAAGGATGAGAATATAAAATTCAGGAGCAAAGATTGAGAAATTATTTTTACCACAGTTTTTATTTTCCTTTCTCAATGCGTGTCTAAACTATACCTACTTGTTCAAGATTTCCTTTTATAATCACTCTTAGCCTCTTAATTATTCTGAAAACATAAATTACCCTCATTACTAATCCTGTTTGTTCTACTTAAGTAGCACAAAGGGAAGAGATTCTGGCTGTCACTGACCACAGCTAATATTCAAAACTCATTCCCTTCTTGCCGAGCAGTGGGCATTGACTCGCCAGGTATCCAGCTCTATTGGATTCCCATATCTCTAGCACACAAGCTATCAAGGGGAGGAGTATGGCCACTCAAGTGTTGCTACCCACATTCATGTCCACACTGCAAATCAGCAAATGCAAGTGTGATAGCTCTTTGACCATGCCTGAACCAGCCTTGAAGAGTAAATTTGGGGATGGAGAACAGCTTAATTTTTATTATGTTTCTTGAAAGCAGGAATTGGGCTGTAATGCAAGCAGCTATGTAGTATTTTTGCAGGAGGAAGGGTTTTTGCCTTTTTTTTTCTTAGCTTTCTTGTTTGAGGAGGTTCCCACATTTACAATTTCAAAAATACATAGAAAGCATTATTCGATGTCACTAGAAAACCATTCCCCAAACTTATCTCTATTGCTTATGCTTTTATCAGTAATCTCTGGTCTAGGAAGCACATAAGTCACCCAAGAGGACATTCTTCATCCATCTTGCCACACAGTTTTCCATCATCACCAGTCTCTGACAGACCATACCTTTCTGTAGCGTGAGAGGTCCAGGGGTCCAGGAGCCAGAGACAAAGAAAGGGAACTGACCTCGTGGTGGGGTGAACAGCAACTGCCAACTCTTATTTTCCCGGGCTTCCTTTTATCCAGGAACATTTCAAAAAGCTGTCAGGTCACTCTCTGATTGGCTTAAGGTCCATGCCTGGACAGCCCTGTATCAGTGACATGGGGTGAATCCATTGGTGGAGATGGATGACAGACAGGCCTGCCAGGTGCCAGGGAAAACACACTGTGACACCTTTCCACTAATTACCTTCTGCCAATCAACCAAAGGTGATTTTTTTTTAATAAAAAGCTTCATTTTTTTAATACTGGTCACCTCAGTTAATTTCTATTCTATATATCAATCAACTTAAAATTCAACAGTGTATTTTCTCCTTATACCAATAAAGATATGATTTTGCACCTTACCTTTGGCTGACAACAGGCACAAAGGAAAAACTATGTGGGCTTAACTCAGATGCCCAGATGATAACAACTGTCATGGCATTATTTTATTTGACTTGGAGGCAGAGGCGGAAACACAAACTACAAAGTAGTCTCTGTTTTTTCTTTTCATACTGCAAACACTAAGCATCAGGGTGATGGACAAGGAAGATATGTTCCCTGAAATTTATCTCTTGCTTAAGATTAGAGGTGCAGTGCTTTAGAAAAGCACTAGGAAATTTCTAAAACCAAAGCCAATTTTCCTTGTGGATATCCAAAAATTAAAAAGCACCCAAATGCAGCTCTTCTGGCTGTAAAATGCATTGAGAGTGAAAATATAGAACTTCCCATTCAGATTATTTCTTATCATGTTCTTGCCTTTGTGTCAGTGAAGAAATTTTCTCCTACAGCAGAGCAGCATAAAGCCCAGCACTTAAATCATATCACGAGATATGATTTATCTCGTTCACAGTAAACCATCCGGCTGCATTCAGAACACCGTGAAGACACAAATTAAGCCGCACATCTCACTGCTCTTTGTGGTTCTACTCACACATTGATCTCTGCTGGAGTTTCAGTGACATGACATTTCCCTGCAGGATCAATAACCGTGCCTGCATAGGTGTCTGGGCTCCATGGTGTACAAGCAACTTTCAGAGCAACTCAGCTCTGTGGCACCACTCTACATAAATAGATGCATTTGAATCAAAGGGAGCTGGTGGTAAGAAGCAAATAGGACACAACACAATGGCAGAAATAAAAGTTCTCTACGGAACTGAGTGGAGGAGCTGTCAACTGGAAACATTCAGGGGTGGAACAGTTAACCCTCTTCAGACACGAGCTTAAGAGAAAAAGGATTTTAATAACTTAAAAGATTCCAGAATATTGGGCAATATTTCAGTAGGTGCAAAGGGCAGATTGAATAGATACATTCTAATAGATAAGAGGATAGAAACTGCAGCTGCCAGCCCTGCATCAACTGTATATTTGAAGTTTTAGCTTGGGAAAGCTGGGTTTAATCCACTCTGACCACCCAGATTCCAAGATAAATGAGGCTCATTTGAAACTGTCAGACTAACAGATAGAGAAGGAGAAGGACAAAGAAGGAGAAGGAGAAGGAGAAGGAGAAGGAGAAGGAGAAGGAGAAGGAGAAGGAGAAGGAGAAGGAGAAGGAGAAGGAGTCACAGTATCCTCAAGAATCAGTTTAAAATTGGAAATACCACGGAAATCACATGCTTAGATGTAACTCTGCTGGGAATGACTAAACATGGAACCTTTATTGGGTAGTGCTACTACTGTCAGTTTAGCTCTGGCTTTTCTGACTCCTCAGATCCAACTTGAATGTCCTGATTTTTTCCTAGACCCTTTCAAAGGTAATCAGCTAGGCTCTTCCCAAGTGAAGTCTCACTGTAACTCTAAGCACTTCTGACTCCAGCAAACTCTCAAGCATTTTAGAATTAAACTAACCAATTTAGGTTGATCCATACCAGAGTAGTGCAATGCTCCCCAGAAAGCCTTCTCAGGTGCCCACACAACCTCTCAATACATGCTCTGGGACATAGTTTCCACAAAACTACAAGCTTTGAGGCTATGAAAGAGGCATCACGGCATTTTAGGCTCTTTGAGCTGAAAAATGCATTAATTTCTGATAACTGTTTCTTAGAGCCATGCAACTGGAACCACACTTTGGACTAGGATCAGCCTTGGATCAAGTACTATGCACTGCAAATACAACCAATTCTCTCCTCAAAAACCTGTGCTGTAGAGAGTGTTTAGGAGTTACTCTGCATTCCCTGGCTTAGAGGCTGGGAAATACCCTCTGGAGAAGCTTCCTAACATCATGGATATAATCGTTATAGACTTGCTGCAAAAGTCCCTCTGAAATTAAGAGTAGCAAAAGACATTTGAAGATCCCTTCCAAACCTATTCTATGGCTACATTTTGGTTTAGACTCTTCTTGTTCACAGATAGCAACTTTAAGAAAAAACAATATCTATTATAGCATACATTAAATACACAGTATGAAAAGAAACGTCAGATTATTTTTGTACCATCACAGGTCACTATTTTAATGGACATCAGGAAGGAGGAACAAGAAAAGGAGCACAGTTTATGCATGCAGAAGAGAAAGAGGGTGAACACTGACCATAAGCTTCATGCCAAGCCTTCTGTTTGACTTTCAGCATCTTCACATAGAAGGACATGTGTCTTTACAGGGAGAAGGAAAAGAAGTGATGTCAAAGCAGTGAGAGAGACCCTTGCTGGACTGCCTTATGGGAAGGGGAAGAGCTAAGGAGAGGAGGGAACGATAGCCCTGGTTAGAAAGACTTTCTGTCTCTGCACGTAACAGCCCCTGCCCTGCACACTTTGACCTCTGCCAGACTCTTCTCCAAGGTACCCAGCAATAGTCTGAGAAGCAGTGGGCATCATGTAAAACACAGAAAATTCCATTCAAACATTATAAGAACCCAATTTCACTGTGAAGGTATTCAAACACTGGAATTAATTATCCGGAGAGATTGTGGAGTCCCTACCCTGCTCCAGCTGACCCTACTTTCCTACTTTGAGCAGGGGGTTAAACCAGATGATGTCCAGAGGTCACCACTTCCAACTGCAGAGATTCTATGATTCATTATCTCAGAGGTCACAAGTGAAAGAAGTACTTCGTAGACTGTTAAGCAAGGAGCAGAAATTAAAACAAGGGCTTTCAGCAGAAGGGTAAAATTCATTTTACTACCCCAATTTTATAAATCTGAAGGGGTTAGGAAGATTTTTGGAAATAGAGGTCTCACAAAATGGTAAATAAATATATTTCTCACTGAATAAAATGCAAACCACAATGATTTCAGGTTTTTCCAAAGCAGATGAAATAAAGTTACATATGTAAAACATACCATTCCATCATCTTTCTGAACAACCAAACTGCTAAATGTGTTCTATTTGTATTACCTCTATCATACAGTTTTCAATAAAGTTTTAAGGCCAGGACTCCTGTTGTGTTACCTGAAAACAATGCTGAAGAGCTCAAGCTGCGATATAAAGTGAATATTTTGTCTCCTAAACAAATTCTTCATAACTTCTTCCAACAATTTAACCCACGATGTGTGAAAATCTTTGTATGATTGCCTGAAATCACACCCCTGCTCTTCTGACTTTTTGCTGAGGATATCATCTCATTCAATATTAACAGAAAATCCACGTCTTTTACCATTGCAGGAAAAAGATAGCTACTTAAGAAAATGGAAATTCATACATTTTCATTTGCCATTTTCCTGGGTAATTCTCCTAGAATTACCAGTAGGTTATGTTCTTTTAAAGGCCAGAGAAGAAATTTAAATTTAAATTCTTTTAGCCTTCAAAATTGCTCCTTCGAAGCATCGAATTTTTTTTAAGATCAAAAATAATTCAGAAGTCAGCAATGGACATCATTACAGAGTTGCAGGTTTGTCTTCTGCAGACAATTGTCTATTTCTAAAAATGCCCATAATATTATGATTAGGAGCAGCTTTCAGAGAAGAGTAATTTTTCGTTCTATCATATCACAATCATTCTCCTTGGAAATAAATCCAGAAAAGTTGTCATTCTATTGCATACTCTGGTGGATAATCTGGATCTGGACGTTGTGTGAAAGAAACAAATTCAAGATTTAAGGATTCAGTGGAGAGCACATCTGCCCTACAAATCTCAGGAGGAGCAGCCCTCTACCTGCAGTGCATCTTTCCACAGGGCATGATATGAAACCCACCTTACTGGTTACAATATAATCTCAACCTACAGTAAAAAGCAGAAATAAAAGGTGTTGAAATATAAAGCTCAGGGAAGCTATGGTAAGGTTCTTGTAGAGGTTTTGCATAGGCAGGGAAATCCTGCACTAATCTTGGAGCAAGCCCCAAAGAGAGCCCCAGGTGGAATCAGCCCACCCCCATCAAGGCAGGTAATTTTGGTGGTGAATAAAATTCATGGCCATCTGCAAGTGCTTTGTTCTCTTCCTCCTCTCTGTGCATTTATCCACCCTCAGGCAAGGACAGAAACCAGGTATGAAATTGGATGAGCACCTTGAGCCTCTCCCTAAGGGAGATTTTTTAGCAGGGAGTCGATCTGTGTTCCCATGCCATCATCCATGACTTGAGCACTATCTGCTCTCCCTCATCTATGCCTCAGTCAGATGTAGTCACAGTTGCTTTCTCTATTTGCCTGATAGAATTATAAATCTGAGCTATCACCCGAGCCAGCTCAGTGCAGGGAGCTGCCTCAGGACCACAACTGGAGATGGAAGCTGGGGAGGAAGAGCCAGATTGACAAGTAAGAGCCAGACTGTGAGATCACTGGGCACGTGTGAAAAAGTGAAGAGCAAAATAACCTACTAGTCCACCCATTTCCTCCTCCGCACAGGGAAAAAAGTCTCCATCAGTGAGTGATCCAGGGATAGATATCTGGAGGGACACAGCTGTTGGTAAGGACCACCACTCACACAAGAGCTGTCAGGGAGACTTACATCAGCCTAGCTCTAATTTGCTCCTGAAGGTCCATTAACAGTTGGAATGCATTTGAGGCAATCCTGGAGCACATCTTGTGGTCGCTTTCATGCCAAAGAAATCCAATTTGTGCACTTCCAGTCTACTCTGCTGTGTGAATAGAAGTACAGTAAAAGGGATGCACAGGTGGTTCTCTTCAAAAGCTCCCTCCTGACACAAACTCAATCACTAATATTAGATGCATCTTGAAGACAAAATGCACTCTGGAGTTACAGCTGTGGCTGTCTACTTGGTGGCTGACCTGTGCTTTATGTGTGTTTTAACCTGAACCTCTGCCAGAGAGCTGCAAAACATAAAAGCCTGTGAATTCTTGGCTCCCTGGGAAAGGAGCTAAAAACTCATGTCTCATGTTATAAGCTGTAAAGGGGAATACTAGACACATTGATGTTCAAATACAAAGAGAGAGAGGGAGAAAGAGAGAGAAGGAGAGAGAGAGACAGGGGAGGGGAGTGGAGAGGAAATTATTTAGTCTTTGACACCTAAAATGTTGTCCCCCATTTTGCACTGCCCTCTACAGATGGCATTACTTCTTTAACTAGGAATGTTCTGCCTATTTTATGTGGTGTAATTTACAAGCTGTGAAAAGTACCATTTTCAGTATACAAAACACAGCTCACTTTGAGCAGGAGCAGCATTATTGTCATTTCACTGAGAGAGGCCTTGAGTTTTCCTATGAGTATTTTTCAAAAACCAGTAAATTAGATTTTTAAAACTCAGTTTCCTAGGCACAAAACAATTTCAAAACCATACTCCAGAAAACATGAACTTTATTTCTGTAACACTTTTTCAAACAGTGTCATTTTTTTGTTTAGAATGTGGCTTCCCAATTCATAAATGTAACCTTATGATATTTTCTTTTTCAAGATAATTTTATTTCAAGAATTGCAGTCAATCAGAAGGATGAAATTAAATACAGCATTCAACTACCAGCATCGGGTACATTTTATTTTGAGTCAAAAGAAGTCCTTGATGGGGAGATTTCTACAATATGGAAGTGAGTGATGCTTCCACACAAAAGTTCCCACACTGATCCTAGGTTTCCAGCCTTTTTGTCACACCACTGCTCCTTGACACCAGGTGGGACTTGACACCATAGTTAATAAGGATGAGTGGGGATGAAATCTTCAGAAATGTCTTCTGCTCTATTCTGCAAATGTCCAGGAAAGGAGAAACAGAGACAAAACACCAAGAGAGCAGTGACAGGTGAGGCAATGAGACACGTGACAGAATCACCCCACTTGGCTTCATTCATCTACCTCTGCTGAGTACCTTTATCATCCCAACCACAAAGGAAACAGTCCCATACTGTCCAAGGGAGCCAGTAAAAGCAGGTCTAACCTTTACACAGGATAGCAAAAGGTACCTTTCAGTAGACCTGAAACACTCCCCCTTACACAACTGTACCACACTGACTGATAAACATGCCATATGAGTGATTTCCAGCAGTGTTTCTCCACAAGCACCAGCATGCTAGGAACATACTTTAAACACTATGAAGATGGGAAAACATATATATGTATACACATGTCCCTAGGAACAGAAAGGAAGTCACTGACCTTTTATGCTCCTTCTAAAGAAAGTGGATATTTAAATATCTGACCATGGCTTTGTTTGAGATCCAGGCACCTTCAAACAAGTGAGGAAGTATTGCTGAAAACACCAACACTCAAGAATACCAGAGGTTAATCACCTTACATTCCCTTATTTGCTATTACAGATAGATGAATACTCACTATTCCACATAAAACTTTCTGTATGATCAAAGAGGTAAGATAGACGTTATAACCTCAGAGCAAAGAGTAATTCCATATTCTTCAAGCTTTCCATTGAAGAACTATTATGACATTGAGAGATATATAATCACAAAAGCATTTTACTTTTTCCCCCTTTATTTTAAAAGAAGTTGGTTCTGAGAAGAGAAAAGAAAATAATTCACCCTACATTGGACACTGTTTGCTCAGCGTAGGCCAAGAAAGTGGAAAATTCCTGCTTGGCGTGAACCTGCTTTAAAATTCCACACTTCTGCTTTCCTAGAAGGACAAAACCATATCACACATCCATTAATGTTCACCACAAGAAACTGCAATTCCATGGTTTGGTTGTACAAATTCCAGTCAGCCTTATCCTGCCCTCTCCTAGTATTTCTAGTGGTTGAACTGAACCTTTATTTGGGTTGAATACCACCTCACTGACCTGTGTTGACTTCAGTACCTAAGTACCTGCTTAAAGAATAACACATTGCTCAGCAAAAGGTTGTAGAACACCATTATCATACCATAAATTTTTTGGCAGAGGAATGTAATTTCTGAGGTTTGGCCTTTGCCTCTGACTTGCTCTCCACTGAGAAATTCACATCCACCCACAACTTGTTTCCACACATACTCCATGTTTTCTGTACTGGAGCTGGTCTTTGGGGTTTTTCAGCAGCAGATTCTCACTCAGAAATTCCAATTTAAAAACACAGAAGCACTTCACCAAAAAAACAGGGACTCAATGTAAACTTCTAAAAGCCCATTCAGGGCTGAGGTTTAATTTACAGTAAATATCAGGGAGAAAAAACAGAGGAAACATCCTCAAGTAGGGTGAAAAGCCAGTAAAAGCTATAAACACAGAGGAAAACACTGCTGGCTGAGGAAGCATCTTCACTGCACATTACTGAAAACTGAGACATGAACTGAAGAGAGAGCCCTGCAATATACCCAGTTTCTACACTACTCCACTGGCAAGAGCTATTGACCAATTTTGGAGACCATGCACTGGCCACATTTATGTCCAGTAGTCCAGGGACAAAGCATTCAGCCAAGAGACAGGTTCAGGTGTGGATTTAAAGTAGGCAGAGCAGGGCTTCAAATACCTTCTATGCAGTCTGTAGCCAATGTATGAGGTCCTTTCTACCAGAAGCCACCATTTCCTTATATTTCAAAACTATTATTCAACAGGATGGGAAAGTATAACTTATTCTGGTGGGAGAAATGCAAGCCAACATTAACCTAGATTATACATAATACATTATACTCTAAATCATAAGGGAAGAAGCCAAGTAGCATGGGTAAAGATATCAGAAATTTATGGAGGGTATAGATCTCACTGTAACAAAAATGTAAGACTGATTGGATGGGGCAAAATTGAAAAACTTTATTTCAGAACCGGTCAATTAAAACATATATGCAAAAAAGCATCAATATATGGAAGAAAAAGGCTATTTTTCTAAGCAAATTTCTTCAGCATGTCAGCAATACTTCGTGTTGTAACTAAATTCATGGCTTGAAATTATTCAGGGAATGGTTAAATAATGCAATGCATCAAATCCTTTTCAAAATGAACTGCATTTTCGACTTTCTGGCCACCGCAAATTATTCTCAGTTGTAATTTACAATAGGCAAGTGTTAATTTACCTAACCCATATTTTATGAATATGTATTGACTAATTGCAAGTCCACAGTTCAGGGTAAATAAATACGTGATTCATATTCAGATAAGTCACACGATCAATTTTCAATCTACTGCCTCAAATACAGTATCAGACTGTGACAGGTTTATTTGCATTGACACGAGGTGTCATAGTTCTGTGAACTGCAAAATAGAAATGTCAAACATTATTCAGCAGCCACAGGTGGATCATGCCCAGCAGTAACAGCCACAGTAAAACCTCAGAATGTCAGTGGCCTGTCTGCTGCTGTTTGACTACAAATTGAACAAAACTCTAATCTAAGCAGGCCAGCCTTCACCCAGGGATCAGTTGTGGCGGCGATTTTGTTTCCTGTGGCGATTTCTAATTTGATGCTTCCTCAGCTACCCAAAGATGAGAGCAGTACTTCTGCCATTAGGTAATGGGAGAAAAGATGGGACTGTGCCCTCTGTATACTTGGACCTGGCCTTTCAGGTCACAGTCATCATTAAGAGCAGTTAATCAGGCTTTCAAATTAGTGCAAAAGTCTTGTTCTGTCTCTTTGTTCAGTGCCAGGGCTCATCTTAAAGAAATGCTGCATCAGGGATTTTTTTTGCTAATAGAGCTCCCACATCTCTGGCCATTTTTCGCACTTTATTCACTGCCATTAAAATTTTTCGATTAAATAGAACATGCTTAAATAACATTCCAGGTTGAAGTATACCTGACCTTTTCTTTAACCAGGCATCTTAAGATTCACTTTCTCTCTCCCAAACTTAATCTGCACACTGAAAAAAACAGTCCAGGAGAATCCTTTGCATGCTTTGTGCAAGTATGCTTCAAAGTCCTGTAGAGAAATAAATGCCTTAGTCTGTACAGATTTCTGTGTTCTTTGGATGGGGCTTCATTTTTCCTCCTCTTTCCCGTGATGAATTCCTGAAGGATGCCTGAATTATGACCTGGTTTTGCATTTTCACTGGTTGACTCAGTCACATGAACATAGGCTTATAATACCATGGTAGGTGCTCCAGGGTATTGTGTATGTCCTACTTGTGTTTATCCAAGATGTGAGTTACCTAGAAACCTTCTGTTACCCATGGCAGCAGTGGGGGGGAAGGGGGTAAGGGCAGCCCCAAATATTTCAGGTAGACCAAAATCTCTTTATATAGGAAATGAAACTCTATCCTGACCTATGAACCTGATGGATGAGATCAAGCAGAGGAGAAACAGTTAAATGTAGCAAACACTGTAAGTTGTTCGTTCAGCTACAGCAGTGAAGGTATTCTGATTCACTCAATAACTATTTCCTTACTAGCAGCTTTAGAGCTATTTAATGATGTCGTTATACCCACAAGACCACCTGTCAAAGAGGGGAACACAATGGAAGTGATGAGGTGGTGGATGAGACAAGGAAGATACATTCATTAGAGACGTGAGAAGGCAGCTGGTGTTATTGGGCATAAAAAGGAGGTTGGGGAGCCTTGTTAAAAGTTATGTAGTCTCCTAAAGAATTACAGAAAAAAAAAAAACCAGCAAAAAAGTTGAGTGTTATAGAAAAGGATTGGCAGTTACAGACCTCCTTTAGTTATATTTCAAATTAAGGGAAATATGGACAAAAGAGTAAATCACAGTTTTAATCAGTACTAAGAAAAGATTCATTAAAAAAAAAACCTTCTAGTTTCATTTCTTGAATCGGTGTGGAGTTCAGTGAACAATTTGAATGGAGTCTGCAGCCTAGAGTTAATTATTTGTATTAGCATTTTAGATAGCTTCCAGGTACATACCAGCTCTTTGGTGTGCTATGGTCATAGACAAAAAGCATGATAAATGCTTGATTTCCCTTATAGGATCCTAAATTATGTCATTTAATAGGTAGTCAACAGCATGGCAATTGAATGATACAGGCTTTTGAAAACAGCTCCAGCATCTAATTAATTTGGACAAATTATCCAAAGCAGCTTGGCATTGAGGAAGGAGGACGGACTCGGGGAGAAATGACAGATGGATATACAGAAAAGAAGTCGGAAAGACCTTTGCTGCTCTTGAAGAGCTGAGCATTAAGGCCACTCTGAAAGGATCTCGCATCACAGTTTTGTGGCTCGTTATTATGTATGTGGCACCTAAATGTTCTTATTTGCTGCTCCCTATGCCCAGAATTTAATGTCTCATTGGAGGATCAACCCCAAAAACCCAGGAAGTTTTAATAGTAGTTGAGTGTGTGACTGGGCCTGCTCAGCTTGGACCCTCCAATCTCACCCTGTAATGAAGCTGTGTGGGGAGAACCTTCCAGAAGGGTGAGTCCTGGGCCCCAGGAGGCAACAGCCAGCAGCTGTGAGAAGCTGGGTGAGTCAGAATGGAAGATATCCCTCCCTCCCCAGTCCCATAACTGACAGAAGTGGGCAGAGACCCCATGAGCCGCGGCCTGAAGCCTCCCAGAGAAGCATCCCCTGCCCCTGCCTGGTCTGGTACTGCAGCGCAGTGTCTCCTGTGGGATGATGATGCCATGTCACACACTAACACCAAATATACCATAGAATAGTTCGGGTTGGAAGGTAACCTTTAACATCATCTAGTTCCAATCCCCCTGCCATGGGCCAGAATACCTTCCACTAGAGCACCTTCCACTGGATCAGAGTGCCATTCAACCTGTCCTTGAGTATTTCCAGGGATGGGGTGGTCACAGCTCTGGGTAATCTGTTCCAGTGTTTTGTCACTCCCATTGTTAAAAGTTTCTTCCTTCTATCTAGTCTGAATCTACCCTCTTTTAGCTTAAAACCAGGACCCCATATCCTACCACAACAAGATAAAATGTCTATCCCCACTTTCTTTTAAGCTCCCTTTTAAGCATTGAAAGGCTGGAATAAGGTCTCCCTGGAGCTTTCTCTGCTCCAGGCTGAAAAACCCAATCTTTCTGAGCCTTTTCTCACAGGGCAAATGTTCCACCTGTGACTAAAAGTGTTTTGGGTATTCAAGCCACTTTAGTGGGCTGCCACTTCAAGCTCAAACCACGACACCCACCCTACAGGCCTGAAAGACAATCGTGTTCCCACAGGCTGCTTAGAACCCTTTGTCAATAGCTGAATATATCAATATTAATGGACATCGAGGATCATCACCAGCATACTGATAGAGCAAGACAAATAAACTGTGTAGTTTATGCATGCCTGGCATCCACAAACATCTGGCATGCACATACATCACTTTAAATTCAGAAAATATAATCAGAAGTCAATGAGATCCTGGCACCTTTGGGCCTGGCAGAATGCACTTAGTGCTCCCCAGAACCTGACTATACACCACACAGCACATCCAAGCACTGTCAATGAGTCTTACCTTCAGCTCCTTTCTCTTCACTTCCACAAACACTCTAGCAAGCAAGCACCCTTGTGAAATACCAAACCATTAGGTGATCTAACTTCACTGGAATCTCTTTAGGGTAATTTCTTCCAGTACAGAATTTGACTGGGCAATGTTTGGCATATCTGGTCATACATCAGCATTGTAGGACATTCACAGCACTTTCCTGAAGCGTACCTTATGCATCTTCACCCCAGAACATCACAGTCACTGACTTAGGAAGCAACCACAACACAACTTAGACATAGTTTGGTCTGTAAAGATGCATAGACTGTCTCGTGCCTCCCAGCCCTGAGACCTGAGGACCTGATCTGACACTGAAATCCTTCCCTAGCATCCCACCAACTATCTATTCATTTCTCTTTTGCATTGTTTTCTCCAGGTACGACCAGGCTGCTGTTAGGTTCCTCCAAAGCCACCTCTTCACCAGGCTGAACAAGACCCATGCCCTCAGCCTTTCCTCATGGGGCAAGGGTTCCAAACTCTCGTTATTTTGGTGGCCATCATGCAAGTTCTACCAATTTCTTGTGCAGACAGACCTAACACTGGACCCAAAATTCCACGTGTTTTCTAATAAGCACTGAGTTATGAACACTTTCCTTGGTCTATTTACCTGCTGATACAGCTCAGAATGTTGTTGACTTTCATTCCAAAATTAAAAATGGAACAGGCAAAAAAATAAGCATCCACCATTTGTCAGATGTGTATTCCCCTATCTGTCACACAGTGCATACACACGGCTAGAATTTTTAATCAAAACTATCAATAATTAAGCAGTACAGAATAAGTAGATGGCAAACACTATCCTCAAACGGAAATATCTGCAAATATATGGAATGTACTGTACTTACAAAAAGCATAAAGGATATAAAAATTCAACAAATATCTTCCCATAGAGTATTTCATCCAGATGTGCTAGAAATCATAGTTTATAACAGCAATTTTCTGAATAACATTGTTTTAATCAGTAAATACTTAATTTACACCATGACATTTTGATTTATACTGCTGCCCTCAGAAGCACAATTGTGCAAACAGCAGTGTTTCAGGAATATTCTATGCAAATATAGAATATTGTTCATTGGAGATTCACAGAACACTTCTTTTACTATAATTAAATAACTATTACTGACTTCCATGAGGCACATCAGTACAGTGAATGACAAGACCCTGTGCATCTACTCTCAGAAAGTCCAGCCTCTAAAAAAATAAGTTAACCTTGCCAACAGGAGAAGAAAGTAGGAAATCATAATAGTTACGCAGTGCAGAAGCAAGTATTGACATCCTTTCAGAATGAATTCTATATATTTGGCTTACAACAGTGCCTGTTATTTTCACAGTATTTTTAAAACTATCATTCTTTTATTTTAAAGCATCATTGTGTGTCAGGAAACTACCACTGTCCCATGTTTACAAGATATATAAAAAGGTTAAAGATTTTTTGATAAAAGCTAAAGCTATGGAGAAACTTGGGCTCATGACTGACACTGAAATTAAACCCACTTCAGTTACTGCTTAACTTTGGAGACTGTCTAAGATCTAAACAAGCGAGGTTTCTGCTAGATAAACTTGCATTAAATTTTTGCTTGGAAAAGGCTCCATCTTGGCATAGCTTTGTAGATCTATATTTATCTTCCATCTAGCCTTTCTCAGACACTTTTAAATACAAATCCTTAAACACTCTAACAACATCTTTATCAAGCCAATATTCCCTTCAAAATACGCTCTTGCTATCCTGCTCCTCTCATATGCAAAAATCCAATGAGAGTATTCATCCAGACACTAATTTCTGGGTGCAGCTTTACCCTCCTCCAGAGGTCATGCAAAACTATTACTGGATCTATCTGTTTCACCAGTAATCTGTCCTAGCAATATGCTGTGGCAGCCCTCCTGCTTCCAGTGGCCATCATAGTTGAGAAATGACTTGGGCATCTCTGGACTGCACCATTCACCATGCAGTTGCACAAGGACACCAGACATCTGCCATTGAGCAAGAAATCCAATTCTCCCAGGGCTTGCAGTAAAGGCCTAACCATTTATTTCAACCTGCTGCAGGTCTAGCTGTAAAATGCCAGTTTCTATGACATATCTTCAGAAAGCTAAGGGAGTGAGTCAAGCTTAAATGAAAAGCGTGTTTGATTTGGTTTGGGGTTTTTTCCTACAACTTTATTATTTCTTTGGGAAAAGAACTATTTTCAAAAAAAAACAAGATTGAAATGGTGAGTTTCACTAACAACCTTTATGAAGCTTATTGTTAGAAATTGAGTACCAGTGAGGTGATTTCCCTTGATTACAATTACAGGAGCTAACTTAGTTAATGCCAAGTAGTTGTCTGTGTTTTTGCCAAATAAGAACTATTTCAGAGCTATAAAGGTTTCAGAATATCGTGTAAATGCATATTTTATTTAGATTTCTTATCCCAAGTGTTTAAAACACGTATTCATTATAAAATAATTTTTCAGTCTATGCCATAGGCTATTAAAAATAAGTTTTACATGATTTAATTACTCTGTTGAGGTAATAGGTGAATAGAAAGCATTAAATCTTTCTTTGTTTAAAAACCTTATATCTACATGATCAGTGTTGTGTGCATTGTCGTCTCCCAAAGTACAAACTTTATCTTTTGGATGTGGAAAACATCCCCTTTGTTAATAAAGTTGATATACGATATATGGCTCACTTCCCAAATTCTAGTGAGGGTTTCTCTCCCTAAAAATTTATTTTTTTAGTAACCACTGACTGATAGAACAGCAAGAATTTGTTCATCCGTTTCAGGGCATAGTTCATATAATTTAACCATCCACATGTGTTAGCCAAAGCCCTTCAATAAAAAAAGATAAATAATGAAACCTAATGTTCCTCTTCTTATAATGATCCTTTAGGCCTCATCTACATACAAAGTTAATTAGTTTAAACTGGCAGAGGGAAAGCCTTGCCATCAGGCTTACAAAGGTACGTAGCAATTTTTCATTCAAGTACATCTTTGTGGAAAACTTTATGATATTTCCTATCATCAAAATCTACAGAAAAAATATTATGCTGAGGGTGTTTAACTGAAAGAGGTTATTGCATTTAATTAAACTGACCCTAAAATTGGGATAACTCTCCCCTACCTGTAGTTATCCAAAATGTACGTGTCTAGTGTGAAGTAATCGACTAAAGCTCTAATGTCAATGCAGAAAGATGAGACTCTTCAAAGGGTAATTAATCCTCTGCTAAGTCAGGAAGGATGAATCACCCTCTGGAAATACCTTTTTCCATCAACAGTACTTTTTCACATCATGCATAATAAAACTGTGAAACTCATTACCACAGGATGCTGTGGAGGCACAGACAAAAGGCATTAATGCATTTAAAAGCCCTAGACTAATTCATGGAGAGTGGGTGCAGCAAGCAGATGGTCGGAAAATAGTCACGAGCTCAGGAAGTCCATGAACAATATATCTGGAAGGTGGAAAGTATTGTGTACTGCTTAGTTCTTATCCTTTTCTCTAAACATCTGGTACCAGCCCTTGTTGGAAAAGAATCCCAGATTAGATGGGCTGTTGGTCCAGCCCATGGGATAGCTCTGTTGTTCTAAAGTTAACTCACGTCCTCAGTCAACATAACTATTCCCCTTAAGGAACCATGTGTACTCAAATACTAGGTATTTTTCCTTTGTATAAAAGGATACTATCCTATTTAGTATTAAGACATTTTGTTTCACTCTAAGATACTTTTTGGTGCAAAGTGTGTCTCTTTTAGGTTTGCCAATACTCTTTATAAGCAGCAATTTGCCAGAAAATATTTCTGTATGTGCTAACAATATTTCCTCAAAAGAAAGCTCAAATAACTTTGGATAAAATCTATTGTTACCTACTGCCTGTTTCTCTGATATATCAGGCATCTGTAACCAGTTATCAAAAGCTGAGGCTTAATTTATGTAGAAGTCCTTCTATAACATATTTAATATTTAAGCAAACACACAGTAAGAACATGAACATGTAACCTTAAGACATGATTGCAATAAAAACATGCCTGAGAATAATAATATATTTGGAACATGAAATTACCAGACATGACCTGCAGGAATATATCATCAAACCCAGTATTGCATTTTCTTACCATCATTTTCTGTATTAATGCTACCTGTTCTTTCCTATGTCTCACTAGCTTTGTTAAATTTCTGGGACTGTGGTAATATTTCCAAATATAGGGGCATTGTTTTCAAGAGCCACTAACAGAAAAAACTTGTACTTATTCTAAAGATATTTTTTAGATAGTAATTATTGAATTATTGAAGGTTGGGCTCATCAGGGCCAAACAATTGGAAAAAGGACCTCAAATGAAAAGGTGAAAAGGAAGGAAAGACCATCGTTTTGGTCTGACCACAACAAGGCTGATAGATGCTGTAATGAAATTGAGGACCATTTTCTGGGAAACATTCCAAATCCCTGAATTTCATTCTCAATGGTTCATGGTCATCCATGTGATGGGAACTTTTAAAGATGCTGGTTTTCTTTAAAATATCACTGTAATTCTGATGATTCTGTTCAATAATCACTGAGTTATTTTTACACTCCAGAGGGACTTTCTTTTGACACACAAAACTTTCTATTAAAGTCTTATGGGGTTAGGTCATACAATTACTTGTAATTTCATTTAGCTAATTGTAACATCGATTTCCAGAGCCTTGGAGACATTTAAAACATTCCTGGTGTAGGCATTAGTTGCGAAAATATAATCCATGTCTTTTTTTCAAATTTGGCAGATGATTATATTCCTTTCCTCTATATAGATAACATCCATCTAGGTGCTAGAACTACTATAAGATCCAGGAAATACATCTGTATTCCATTGTCCCAGGTCTGCTGGTCAAAGAGATAGTTATTCAGCCTTAGGTGATTCTGTACGGTAAGTGAAGCCAAGGGGTACATGCAATAAGGAGAGGAATGACTACTTTCCCACAGAAAGACTGTCAATGTAACTTTGTAGCTCACAGAGGAAACTCTGTGTTCTAGGAAGAAACATCTAAAAATCATGGATTTACACTAAACCATATTGAATCTTATAATAATTGAGGCAGTGCACTGTATTTTCCTCCAGCATTGAGGTAGGATCAGTGAAAAGATGTTGAAACCTGGATATAGCTTAGTTACAGGCAACTCCTTCCAAAACATTTAGAGTCTTCCAAACCCTGATTTCAAACAACATCTGTGCCATCTTCAAACACAAGCCATTGTGAAGTGAAGCAGACCAAGAATGTGAAGCACAGTTTTTTCTGTATTTGCCTTTCCTGTTGCCTTGATGGGCTGAAGTTAGCAAATTGCTATGTGCCATTTCCCAATGCCAAAAGGCATTATTGCAGCCTACAGCTAAGATTCTATTTAACTATTGACACTTGATTTAGGAACTCCACATTAAAGCTTTTCTCTAATCAACAGAGAGAAGCTTCAGAGGAAGATTCAGTTTGTCTGAGCTTCTTTCTGTCTGTGTCTTAGTACTGAATGTGCAGAGAGCTCTGCACAGTTACAAGGTGGCCATGAGTGTGGTTTTCTGCAGCTTATTTTAAGTCTAAACCAGACAGTCCACAAAGAAGCACTAGTGCAGAACCGCTGTTAAGGGCTACACTCAAAACTTTAACCTTATGTGCTTCTATGGTCCTAGTCTTCACAAAACTCGGATTTCAAAATCATTGTTTGTAAATGGAAACCCAATGCCTGACTCACTCTCATGCTCTGAATTATATCTGAAGGATTAGAGAAACACCTGCATCTCTAAATGGCATAAACTGAGAGTAGCTACATTAGGGAGAAAGAATAACTGGGATAGACAAAACTGAGAGGGGTATTTTGAATCAGATGCATCAAAACTTCCAAACTTTCATTACATAGTTCTGGCGATGGAATGCTGAAATCTCTCCACAAGTGAAAAATAAGCTTCTCTGGATCTGACTAACAGCGACTTTCACATCTGCTTGCTCCAATCTAGACATCATTTGGAATAAAGCAAATGTGAGGCTTTGACATTTTCTCTTTGCTGATAGTATCATTGTTTTCCTTAATCTCATTATTCTTTCTTAAATTGCCCCAGGCAGGCTCACACTTTGTGTTTCCTTACAGGCTCCCTGATTCTTCCAAACAAACCTGATCCTCACCTGATCTTTCTGAACTCCTTCCTGATACTACCTGATTTCTTCCTAGTTTCAATTTTGTCATCCCAGCCTAAATCTCTCAGGCCGGTTTTCAAGTTTTCATCAGATTTTAAGACTTTCCCACAACTCTCTTCCTTAACTTACTAGGATCAACCCTAAACCTTGAGCCTATTCCTTTCTTTCCAGTACCACTCTTTTTTCACTGTGTGCGCTGACTCTCTAGCTCAGCTTGAAACTACAGTTGCAGGCAAAATTGAGCAGGTACCACTCTCCTCCCTTCCTCCAACCTAAAAAACCCCTGTGAATTTGGGATTACACTAAGAGTGATGGAGGTTGGATAGAGACTATTAGCTAGTGAAGGACCATAACAACACAGAATGGAAGGAACAGGGATTTGTAGTTCTAGACTGAGACTAAGAAGAGTCAACACAACTCTGCAAACTTCACTGAGCTTAAACAGATACCTGTGTAATTGAAAAAGAATAGAGATTTGCAATGTATACAAGGAGTTAAGTTGGAACAGTTCATTTAAAATGTAATTACTTTCTATTGTGGATCAGTTGGGGTGGTATCATTTTGAAGAGAAATATTGACTTGCTCTCACCTTTCTTAGACCTCTTCACATTTTTTGGGTAATTTTGTTTAGCTTGTCAAACACAAGAAGGCTGCATTGTTAATAATATTCTAATGTGGCAGGTGCATATTTGTGTGTGGGAAGGTGTTGTTTTAAAGTGACAACTGAACCTTTTGTGAAATATAAGGTTTCCTCTCAGGAGAAAGTCATCATCTTTCTTCTTTTTTTCTCAGGGTATAGTACATCATATGATGGAAGATGTTAATATTAGAAGTGGAACAGATGGCTCAAATTGAGATTGGGGGCACAACTACAACTCAGAGATGAAGAAAGAGGAACAATCAAGGCAGAAAATTCAATTAAAATGTTCAATTTTGAGGAAGGAGGTGTGTGAGTTTTATTGTTGAGACCTCTACATTCTCATTTAAAGTAACCCACTTGTGAGGCTTGTTATGAACTTGTCTAACCCCATGGCTGGCATTTTGCTACATATGCATACTTGAAAGGAATTTTAAATGTCATTGGGTAGCTCTTGCTCTCTCTTCCTCTCTCTTTGGTCACATCTGAGAATCTGACAGCTCTATTTCACTGGAAGGGCTGACAAGGCTGTGATTCTCAATAGCCACAGCAGCATACAGATATTCTGGGATCCTTCTGAATGGAGGCGTGTCCAGCAACTCAGTTCTACGCTGCTGCCATTATTGGTTAGCATAGAAAGTGCCCAAACTGATCTTTGACAAATTTTCAGCAAAATCACAATATAGAATAACTAGCATATTCTAAAATTAATATCCTCCTAAGCACAGATTGTGTATGGCTCTGTATAAGATTCAGCACCTTTGTCCCGATCGCAAAGACTCTGCTAGGCATTGTTCTTGTTAACTTATTATTCAAAATTATTAAAGATAAGACTGAAGACCAACTGGCTTACCAAGAAACCAGATTATATGACCTGTTTCATAAAATACCACAAAGTCTGCCTTAGAGTCAATCAGAAGACTTTTTCCCCAACTTACATGTCATTCAAGAATCTCTTCACTCTTAAAGCCTTATTCTGATTCCAGTTTTACACAGTTTGCTAATTTTATTCTGCTTTCCACTGCTTTCAGACAAGCTCCTAGCACACGTGTTTTTGTGTTCACAGTTATATCTCTTTGCATGCTGTCCTGAAATGTTGGGAGTGTCTTCTTAATTCACAGTGTAATACCCAAAGCAGCAGTGTGTAAAGTAAGTCATGTCCACCTCATCCCTTCCTCTTCTCTTTCAGATTGTCATCCCCACAAGCAGAACCTACATGCTGCTTATACAGTGGATTTTGCACAAAATGTGGATTCTGGATGGCTAAGACATGAAAAAAAAGTCAAAGGTTTAAAACTCCTTCCTAAGAACTACTTACCAGCATCCTTGTTTGAAGCAGAAATTGTCTGTGATAAGACAATAGCCCTGCATACCTGACATATGCACTGCGCTTCCTGTAACTCATGTCATTGTTTCTGGAAGAAGAGAGTCTGATGAAAAATCTGAAGATACACCTCATCTAATCAGATTTTTACCTGGATCATGCCTCATGTTGAATCACGAAACATGAGTGGACTTCAGCTTATTGCCACTTCACAGCTATTCTGTGAATAGTTGTCTGTCTCCCAGGCATCAAATGATCCAGCAGAATCATAACATGTTCAGGCTGTCCTCAAAATTCTAACACTTGTGATGGAAAAACAAAACTAAAGACAGCTGAAAGGTGTCCTAAACTAGGGGGTCAATATTTTTTAAATTGCTTAAAACCACACAAGCTGTGTCCTCTCCACTAAGCAAAGCAGTCCTTCCCCTTTAATGATTTTTGTCTGCTAGTTAAATCAAAAGTGCAAATATGAGTCCTTTGACACCAAGCAGTTCATGCCATTCTGTAGAAATGTCACATGACGACAGTAGAAGCTGTTAAGATAAAGTGATTGACACATCATCTTAACTACCCTCTCAGGTACTCTTTCTGAGACAATCAATTTGGTGTTCTATCTTATTAAATTTCACTATTTTGGTATGTTATATTAGTTGAAAGAGACACCCTACAGTGTCCTTGAACTGAAGGTATTGAAAGATCATTCTCACAGACAGGAATCCTGATCAGATAAGAGTCAGACCCGCTGCAAGCTGTCAAAAGGAAAGAGAAAAAGTGAAAGAAAAATTATGCACCACAAAACTGACGGAGGGACACTGAGATCTTCAAATGGGTGCCAAGTCCTTTTTATATAATATTAGAGAGAATCCAGCAGCAGCCAGCAGTCAGTGTAAGGAAAGACAGTCATACTATGAAAACCAAAATGTGATGACACATAAAGGCATTACAGCAGGAAGGCAAAGTTTACTGCTCTGCTGCTTCTCTACTTGTTCATAATAAATTACTGCATTAATAACCCTTTATATTTATCCTATTGGAGCTTATATGATTAGTGATAAAACTTTTAACTACATTAGCAACACTACACTAATTGCATTAACTGGCATAATAAAGTTAACATATGAGTACGGTGTCCTTGATACACTCATGGTAAGCTTGCACATCTCATTAAGATTAATATTGTTGGAATAATGTCACACTATTTTTATCCAAGGCTTTATTACCAAACAACCATGACCCCCTGACATGAAGTTTTAAAATTTAATATTAGGTAACAGGATTAAAGTAGTCTTTTTTAGATGAAAATTTAGAGGTGGTTTTACATAAATCAGAAGTTAATCAACCAAGGCCAGTTTAAGTCCTATGAGATCGTCACCATGAAAGAGGCTGTATCAGTGTAAAAGGCTCAGGCAGCCTGAAACAGCTGATCAGGATTTATTAGTCTGAGCAGCAGGCAAACACCAGTTTCCTCATATTCCTCCCAGTTTTAAATGACCTTTGACAAATAACACTGTCTCATTCTGTACTCACATCTACTTTGGCTTGCTGAAGACCTTAATCAAACCAGGCTGTGGACTAGAAGGAATTTGGGAAAATAGCAAAAGCCATTTTTATTACATTGCACTCCCACCATAAAAAAAAAATAGAAGCTCACTGATTTTAGCATAAAATCTGATCCACAGGCCAACACTTAGTAGGACAAGTCTAGGAACGGAGAGGGAATTCTAACAAAGCTAAACAAGCTAAGATTGTCTGAGCGTTAGAGTAATTTGTGAATAAGTGGCAGAGATACAACAGTACACTTTTCTCAAGAGAAGAGGTGACAAAGATTGTGGGTTCTAGATTATGATGTCCACTCACAATTCTTGATTCCACACCCATAGTGGGGACTCCTTCACCCTCCACCCCAGACAATGCCTACCTCTGGGCCAAGGCTGTCTCCTCCTCAGTGTGTGGGATACTCACAACTTGCTCTGAGCCACATGGCTCTTCCCCTTTGAAGTCTGCGCTTTGAAAGTAGGAGACAAACATGGGGGCTCAGGCATCCTCATCATACTAGGCACAAGCAGAGGACCCTCCTCCTTCCATGAGGGGCATCAGATTGTGGCTGTGAACACCCATCCTTGTGCTGCAATTCTTCTTTTGGTAAAACAAGGAATCCAGCACCCGTTTACCTTGTAATGGTGCTGTGAGTGGAACTGCAGTTTGGATCTTACATGCAACAACTCAACAATGACAAGGTGCTGATTAACTAGGCAAGAGAAATAGTTTCCTATGAGGGCAGCCATATTTTTAGTTGAATGTTACCTTAAAATACATGACCTTTTCGGCCTGCCAGATAGTTGCACTAAAGCAGTCAAATATTTTCGATAAAACTCTGGATGGAATAACTTTAACATTCAATATTTATTCATGTCACAGCATAATAATTTGATATGTAATAAGCAGTAAGGTAAATACAATTCTGTGGTTGACGAATCTGAACTTTGCTCTGTAGCTCAGATCTCTGGGGGAGACATGATACTTGACATTTAATTTGAAAAGCAAGGTAGCCTCATGGAGAAAAAAAACTTTTCCATTTCGATAGTAGAAAAGCATTGGTGCATTTTATTTGGTGTGGTGGATTTGCTTGGCTTTATTTTCACATTTTAATAAGCTCACCTCATAAAAGTATAATGAAAATAGAGGGATCATCAATCATAAGGATAGATGGGTACAGATATTGTCTTTGGGTTGTTGTCTAGAAGAAAAACAGTTTTCTTCCCACTGATCAAAATAAATGTAAATCCCTCACTTTATTCCTCTTATTTCCCTTCTTCCTTAAGAATGCCTTATCCTCTTTTAATTGCCATAAAGCAGAACAGACTTCCTCTCCCTTTTACAGAGGGGCACCAGAGGCACAGACACATCTGCTCTAGTGCTTATCTGGGATCAGGAGTGCACTTTTGAAGCAACTCTCCTGCCTGTCCCCAATGAACCATGCTTTGCTTCTCTGTCAAGAACATGAACAGGATCTGTTTTACTGAAAGCAAAACTCAATGGCTTGCTCCAAGAACATCCCTAATGTGTTCAAGCCCCTGACTGGTATTCAGCCCTTGGGACAAGGCCAGAGCTGATATCGAGTACAAAACCCCAGAGCGCAGTTGCCCGGCTATCAGCTCAGCTGTATCACTCCATGGACCCACCCACGTGTCATCACTGCAACAAACTGACCCTTGGATTTCCTGGGTTCAATTATACTGACAGCATAGTACAAGTTCTGCTTGAAGAGCTAAAAATAGCTCCAGACATTACCACAGCCATAGGACCCCAGCTAGAAGTAGTAATTCTGTCTGGAAGTACAAGTCTCAAATATTCAAGAATGCTGCCTACCACCTCTAGAGTCTCCACAGTTTAGAATTTCACTCCAAAACTACTGCTCACAGATCATATTCTAACTACTAATTTGCCTGTGTTCATATTGCCTTTTATCATATTGGTTGACTACATTATTTCTCTCTGGGTTTAGAAAGAAGAGTGCTGGGGCCTCATCTTTCTTCTCCCTACAGTGTCATATCAGGTCAAGAGTACATGTGAGGGCATCATGTCTTTTAGTGACAGCCCCCAAACAAAACATCAGACAGCATTTAGAGTCAAACTTGAGAATCTTTATACCAGGACAACATTAATGTTCTGCTGACATCTGGGTTCAGCTGCCTCTCATCTCTGGGCCTGGGAAGAACAGGTTTAGGTACTACTGTAACTAGAAAGGTAACAATACTTCAGCAGACAAGGAGGTACTGGGGTTCAGGAGCAAGGAAGGGTGTATGAGTAGAGGAGTAGTGATGGATGCAAAAAGAGACCCTATATCTAGACTACAACCTCTGATCACGAGTGTACCTCATTTAGATGGATATGAGCTGCAGTGCTCTTTTTCCCAGGCATTCTCTGAGATGTCCTCATCAGCTATTTCTCAGCAGCTCCTAATTGTTCCTCACCTACTATGAACTTCTCCCTAATTACTCTTTCCCTGTCTCTCCAGGGCTCCTGCAAGAATGACAATGCCATTTGCAAATCTGAAGTGGCTCTGAGCTCTAAAGTTAACCTTTTGTGCACTCCTCTGTTCCTCCAAGGTTTTTACCTTCTCACAAAATCTAAATTTGAAAATGCCTCAGCAAAGCCAGTTAACTAAAGACCGTTCTTCTTAGACTGCCTTAAGGATGGAGTAGTAAACTGTATGAGAAGCCTTGGAGAAGTTGACTGCATTTTTGTTAGACTGAAGGAGTGTTGGTAAATGCTCATTTCTGTAAAGAGGTCACAGATATCAAAATGCCAAGAGGTCATTAAACAGCTTCTCTGACCTCTTAAACTTGCAAAGCAAAAGGTCTCTCAGGACTAATCACTTTCTTTTATTGAATCTGTCCATTCATCTCATTCTTGGTTCCTTTTGAGACCTAAATTTACTAAGGTCACACTTCTCTTTCTTCCCAGAGTGACAGTGATAGGTAAGCTACCCAGCCACATCCATCCTTCTCCCCTCATCTAATGAAGAGAAGAGTTTTGGAGATTCCACTGCCCATGCTACCGCTCAAGAACAGCAGTCCTTCCTGCTCCACTGCTTCCACTTTAATTGGATCAAGTCCACTGAGTCTTTTTCCCAGGATGAGACCAAAATAATTTGTTTACTCTAAATGGATCAAGCTGCACTCCTGTGTGCTATAAACACTGCCATCATAATTTGGCTGAGTTTCTTCCTCATGCTTTTCTGGGCTAGAATATCTCTGATATTCAGTTACTGCCATTTTTTCTGGCAGCCCAGGATCCTTTCCTCAGGCATCTTTTGCACATGTCATGTATGAACAAATTCTCCTGAGCCACCATCTTCCTCATGGACCATGGAAAGTGATTCCATTGTCATTTTTTGTTTCCATTTCTATTTGGGTTTGGGTTTGTGTTTTGGGTTTTTTTATTTATTCTCACTTTGTTCTTCATTGACTTTTTTCTGCCAATATTTAAAGTGAATAGGCAGATAGTGCTGAATAAGAAATTGACAGCCAAGGAGCAAGCTTGAACACTGCATCCCATCTGTTTACTTTGAGCAACCCAATTAACTCTGTTTCCAAGACAAAGCCCAGAAGCTGTCTGGAAAATCTTTCCCTGCAAGTACTACTTCCAAATGGCAGTACGGGTGACACTGCACCTGCTTTTGTTTCCCCAGCCACAAGTCTCCCAACAGGCTCACTTACTTTCAAACTTCTTCACAGGTTGTCATGGCATGAAGAACCGTGCTACCCTATGAACACATGATTCTGGCTCTAACACAGTTCTCATATTGTTTCTGACAATTTGATGCAAAACAAAGGAAAACAAATTTTTGGATCACCAGGACACCATTGGACACCAAGAAGGCCCGCCATACCATGAACTACAGAGCAAGAACACAGGAATGGTAGAGGAATGTTGCAGACCGCAACATTCTGCGAACATCTCCCAGGTGGCGGAAGGAGGCGCTCCAGTCAGGCAGCGGAGGTTTTGCTGTTCGGGCACACACAATAAGGCAGCGGAGGCAGGAGGGGTTCTTTGTATGCTTTCCCAGCAGGGTTTATTATAGGTGGAGATCAACGCCTAGCTGTGGACCTTGACACCCATTTGCATGCTGGAAGTGATAAAGAACATGGCATCTGAGAGAAGAAGGGTTAAGTATAAACAGGAAGGGGTGGAGTTTGGGGTTAGCAACCAGTGGGTAAGAAGGGTAGGAGGGAAAATGGGCGGTTCAGGGGAGACAGGGGAGCAGCCCAACAGGGGCTCACGGGCTAGAACAGGGCCATATAGGGTAAACTGGGGGAGTCATCTTGTAACCAATGGGGATACAGGAACACAAACTTGGCCATATAGGGATAATAAGGGGTGTGTAACTGGGGGTGATTGACATTTAACTGTTGTTCAGCAAGTCAATAGGAGAGACCTGTCACTAGGGGAGGATCTTCCAGAGCTTGATCTCCTTGTTAGGCCTACAGGCCTCCACAGAGGAAAATGGCCTTTAGCATGTGCACGAGGCAGTTGATTCTCAAAAGCATCTGTGAGCAATCAGAAAATGAAGATGTAATGAAAAGGACCAACTGGTCTGTACCTCAGGATTCTCCTTTATCTCTTTATTTGGATCTGTGAGCTGTCCCAGAGGCTGCTGCACTGAATGTACTTCTTGTGCAGAGTTCAAGTATGAGTAATACAGAGGGTAGCAGATAACTAGCATAATCCAAGAACTCACTGATGTCAATAACTGGACCAAGCCTCACCTCTTTAGGAGAAGAAATACAGCTTCCAAACATATGCATCTTCTAAGTACTGTGTAGTCAGCATTCAGACAGCCCAGAAATACACTTATAAACACCACATAGCTATTTCCATATATCACTGGGCTGAAAGCTTGAAGGAAGCATCAAAAGATGCCCAAAAAGCAATTTTGGAAATGTTCAAGATGAAGATGAGTGAGTCTTTCAATAAATAAGCCCATCCTTGCACTAAGCATTTTAGCAGCCCTTTCCAGTTAATACATAAGCTATTTTATAGAC
Organism: Picathartes gymnocephalus; assembly: GCA_013390045.1. NCBI lineage: Eukaryota > Metazoa > Chordata > Aves > Passeriformes > Picathartidae > Picathartes > Picathartes gymnocephalus. Next base: position 160,149 of record WEKY01011595.1, read on the forward strand.
ATAGAAGAAAATAGCAAACATAAGTTGAAATGTTGGTTTGACACAGGTAATTTCTTAAACCACTTTTTCTTCTCTCAGATTAGGTTGTCACAAGTGAAGGGCATGGCTGGACAGACAGGTAGGACTGATTAAACTGTCATATGCCAATAATATATTAATACATTCTCTGCAGGAGAACCAGAGTGGCAACCTTGCTGTCACTCATGATGTTTCACTATGTATGTATGGCCACAAATGAAGTCCCTGAGGATGTCAAGGAATAAACAGGAGGACATAAAGAAGGGAAACTTGTGTTATGCATGCACAAGTAGGGGAAGACAGTCATTAGTCAAGGACTTCACTGTAGGGACATAAAGGATGGTACTCTAGCTAGACTCGATGTCCCTTACAACTTGAGATACTCTATGACTGCTCCCACAGGACCCAACTCTCTCACTCTTTGGTTTTTGAAGAAATAATTTGCTTTAAATCAAAATGGATACAAACTACATTCACAGAAGTCTGACAGGTCACCACCATAGATTCTGTCTTTAAAATCTGATTCATATTACTTTTCCTGAATCGTGCAGAACAGAAGGACAAGATCAAGAACAGCCTTTATGATTATATGTCATATAAATAGTACACAAAAGATCTGGAATTTGGGCGCAACTAAAATAAGTCTTTGCAAATGAGAATGCTTTAAAAAATGCCTTCTAAAAGCAAAACAAAACAAAATCCATCATGCCATAATTCTTCAGGATGACTTGGAAAACAAAAAACTTTAAAAATTCATACATATATTTGACAGAAAACTTCTTTCTTCCATTTTGATCCTAACCAGAAACAAAACATATGAATGCCTAAATAAGTATATTTTCAATCACTAATCATAATTACAGTGCTCCCTTCCACTGTTTCACTTACTGCAACTCATCCAACAGCTGTGTTTACTCTGTAGTGAGCCAGCCAGGCACATTTCTTTATCAATTTGTTGTCTGAGCAAGTAGCATTCACTTGATATTTACATTTCCAATTCAGAACTTATCGTAAAAGAAAAAAATTAATCCTGGGATTGCTGGCTTCATCTAAAGCTAAAGGCTTGTGTCAGTATCAGAATAGGCATGTCTGTGCACAGACATTTCCCTGAGATCAAGCATTCATCTTCTTCTCATGATGGAACAAACAGAAATTAAATTTTGGTCTGACTTCATTGTGGAATTAATTCCTTCTCTTTGTGTGCCTAAGCAGCCTCCACCATGGAACTGAATATAACTGTTTCCATTACCCTTTCTCCAACACAGGAGCAGTCCAAACCATAACCCTCAGAAGACCATGACAGGATTCCTACAAGCTGCAACCTGCAGCAGACTTCTGGAAAGTTGTACTGCTCAAACACTATGGATGTAATGGACTACATTCTTTAATCAATATTCCCTTCAGGTTTTTATTACTACAAATACTATTTTCTAGTCCCTGTGATTTTAAATTTTCTTTGAAACCCTAGAGAACAGAAAGCACAACATGCTAATCTGTCCGGCCAGCAGAAACCATATCTTTCAGGTACAAGCTCTGCAAGTCCTGTGTTTGAATGCTTTGGTTTTCATTTTAAACAACTAGATTCTACAGAGGAAATAAATTCCCACACCATCAGGAGAAATAAGGTGCTCTTTTCCTGTAACAGTAGGGAAGATGAAGCATGTTTATTCCAGCATCACAGCAGAGCACAACTGAATTAGGCTTATAGTTCCAGACCCCATCTAATGACCACCTGGTTTTTGCATTATTTAAAAACAGAAACATAGAGCAATTTACTGCCCTTCATCCATCAGCTTTCAGTGATATTAGAAATAAGGCTGCACTGTCCTTTGAGCTGTGAAACAAAGACAAGCAATGATGCTATGAGCATCAAAGGGCACCAGTTTACACCAAACTACAAACGAATGCCATATTTCTGGGCTGTATTGAGTCTGAAAAAAGAGGGGGTGAGTAACTCACAGGAAACAGAAACAGCTGACTCATTGTCTCAGGCAAGTCTTCAGCAATCAATTAATTGCCTGATCAATGCAGCATGATGGAGGAAGTTTAATTGAAGGGAATTAATACTTGGGAAGCACAAATCTCTGTGGGGGGAAACCACTGCCAGTAAAGTTAACAGCCTTTGGAAATGCAGTTGCATTTGTTTTAGGAGGAAAAATGATGTGAAATAAGATAAAAGCACATCATGGATAGTTGACATCCAGAGTAATGTCCTTCAACAAGGGAGGGTTCAGACTGAGAATTTACTGACACCCACAGACTCCAGTAGTAAGAGTGCTAACACATACATGTTCACATTTGGAATCCAACAGCAGGAAGCCATGAATATTGTTATCATGTCATCACAAAATTGAAGAATAAAGAACAATCTTCCTGTAGGTTGTGGGACTGTGCAGACTGGCTGATTAATAGATGAATATGTGAAATGAAGTGAATGTTAATGTAGTGAAAGATACTGTATGAGCCAGTAATATCGACTTTACTACTCTTCCATCCTTGGAGACATGGGTGCCTTTTCCACACTAGAATATGACAGGTTACAGGGAAAGAAATATATTGCTTATCCTTGCAAAATCAAAAATGCATTCTGAGGAAAGACAAGCACATTAAACAGCTGATAAGACTCTAAGAACTGTTCTAACTTTGTAACTGAAGGCCTGAACTTGTCACTGTTTCTACAGCACTGCCTGGATTTTCATCTGGACTCAAGTCAGGTATACAGAGAGGTTAGAATACAGATTGGTTCCTTTTGTATAAGAATTCATATATCTTATGCAGCTCCATGGCATTTTTGCTTACTAATCTACAAAAATGTGGATATGAAAACACAAATCCCACATTTAGTGCATGAGCTGCTCCTTATCCAATGAGTCTGGGTGTTTCATGCATGTCCTTAACTTGTGGTAAATGCAATGTAATTTCACATTCCACTCTGGAAACAAGTTCTGCAAAATTGCTTTTCTTTCTATTAATCACAGACTAAACAGAGAAGTGACAGTGACCCTGGTTCAGCTAAAATACCATGATAATGTATGCCTTTCACTACCAAAAGAGGGTCTACAAGAGAGATGGAGGGGGACATTTTACAAAGGTTGCAGTATTAGGATACAGAGAAGTGGCTTTAATCTGCAAAGAGAAAAGATTTAAATTAGATATTAGGAAGAAATTCTTTACTGCGAGGGTGGTGAGGCACAGGAAACAGATTGCCCAGGAAGGCTGTGGATGCTCCATCCCTGGAAATGTTCAAGGCCAGGTTGGATGAGGTGCAAAGCAACCTGGTCTAGTGGAAGGTGTCCCTCTCCATGGCAGGGAGGCTGGAACTAAATGACCTCGAGGGTTCTTTCCAAACCAAACCATTCTGTGGCTCTATGATTCCATGACTCTATGCATTAAACCATCATGATATCAATCATGTATCACCATGCTGAGATACTATGGGACATAGGAAGCTCTACCATAAATAAATAAATTAAATGGACTTCCAAATATGTAATTCTTCTCCTACTTTGTTTTTTACAATCTGACTTAATAAGTATTTTGTGTCTTTTTGTTTCACACACTCTTGGTATAAGTGCAGCTGTTTTATCCTTCTAATAGTCCTAAGACCTATTTTGTTTAGTCATTCTCAAGCTTTTGTTTATAAGCAAAATGGAAGCACACCTGATACATATGAAGCCAAGACTCCTGATACATATAAAGCCAAGACTCTACTGTAGCTATAACTGAAATCTTAAACATCTTATCACTATTAGTCCAGGTTCCTTAACTTGGAGAAGTATGATGTTCATTATCTCCATGCTTTTTTTCTTCCTTTCTTAAGGAGCTTTTTGGGTTTCATAGATTTATTTGGGAGTCCATTTTATATGATTATTAACCTGCTTTTACACCTTGCTCTTTCTTAATCTGTCTGTAGCTCCATGTCACACCTAAATTCATGGTTTACCAAGCCTTTTTTACACATTGGACATTTGTTCTTTGTCCACTTTGCTATCCATAAAACCAGGTTTGACCAGCTCCAGTTCTGCATTTCTTTTGACTGGCCGTGGGTGTGTTGTTCATAGGCATCAGGTCTTCAGTTCCCGCCTGCACCCCAACTCTTCTCATCCCCTGCCTGTGTTCCTCTATGTCCTGTGTCTCCACTCCTCTGCTCTTCTCCCAGACTTATATTTCTCTATACTACATCATTATGCTAAAGCCATAAAACTATGTAGGTACAATAGAAAGACAAACAAAAGTAAAACAAATTAGCCGTAGACGCCTGGTCAATTAGAAAAATTGCTGTTACAGCTACAGCAAGTAAAACAATGCTCAGGCAGGTCAGCAGGAGTTCAGACAAAGCAAACCTGACATACCTCAGTCCTGCAGACTTGTAAATTCAGCACAAAGCTTATGGCCTGTTACCAGCCAAAGCAATACTGTCTTGCAGGTCTACACAAGTAAGTTTTCACAGGAATTTTATTCTCAGTCAGACAAGTGTTTGTTGGAGCCCCACATAGAAATCCAGTAGACATGAAACTGAGTTAGTTTTAAGATATCCTTCAGAAGCATACAGCACTGGTGACACTTATCTAGGTGGATCACTTAGAAAAACCCACTGTTCTGCTGGTGGATTCGGGTCCTATTTGATTGCTGATAGCTACATGTTATTGCCTCTAGCTAGAGATATCAAATGAAGTGTGACCAAAAAAAAAGATAGAAAATCCTCAGCTTATTTGATTACCTTGCACATTTTTGCTATGCAGGATTTGTTATGAACGAAGGAAATCTGATGTGCAAGAGTTAATGACTCCAGGATATTATCTCATTTTCTTTCTGTGCCATTTCCAGTCAACGGCTATAATTATGCCAGCACTCACCAAAGCATTCACCATCATACATTCAGGTGGTCCCACATGTATTTATGGGTTCTTCAAGCAAAGCTAATGAAAATGGTACAATAAGAGACTAAATTCCTCAAGACTGGCTGATCCTCAGATCCTATTGCAAGATGAAGTGGAGAGCATGATCCCTCTATCTGGATGCTGTGCCACCTTCACTGTGGGTACCATTCCCTGCTCTGGTACTTCCTAATAGGATTGTGAGACAAGACAAACCTTGGAACCTTGTTTCAGAAAAGAGACTGTGCCTGGACTGTGAGCCATGGTGAAAGAGTTGTGTGTTGGCTTGCTCAGGGCTACCACAAACCCAGGCAGCTGCTAACATGAACACATTTCCTCAATATTCCTCTACTCAGGCTGACTCCTGTCTCAGCATTTAAGGCATTTCCTGTGGTAAATAAAGGGCTATTATATAGAGTGTGAAATATTGACTGCCAGAGTAGATTAAAACTAAACAAGGCCAAATTAACACTTGTCGCTTTTGCTCATTTCATTTCTTTACAAAAGCACCAAAATGATAACAAACCTCTGCATGCTGCTTAAGCAGAAATCAATACAGAGACAGAAAATGCTATTTCTGACTGAAATTGCAGTTACAGCATTCTTTAAGAAAAGCCTAGCAGAGGATGTGTGGCACAGGTACTTAAAAATATTGCTCCGAAAACCTTTCCCTTTAAACATAGCTTGCAAGCTATTTTACCTCTGTGCTTTTATTTCCTAAGGACTTCTTAACCTTCTTATTTTAATACATTAAAACATCATAGTTAGTGTCTATGCAAATCCCTTTTTTCAAGTTGACATCAACATATTATCATGTCATCCTGATTACTGTACATCTGAACTTGTACTACATTGCTAACCAGCACCAACTCCTGCAAAGAACCCAGACATTAAAAAGGAAGGAAAATATCTTCCTTTTGCTGTTTAACCAATAACCAAGGTCATTTTAATCTTGCAGGAATAGGATGACTTCTTTTTTTCAGCACCCCAACACTTTAATTTCAGCACATTTCTTTAGTTAATGTTTTCCTGCCTGCATTTCTGCATAATTAAAGCACTTCAATGTGGTCAACAATGTTAATAATATCCATTTATCTTAGGTAAACTGGCAAGTGCCCAGTAATCACCCACTTGTATTTAGCAGCAATCCCTATCCATCCTTGCTTTGTGGGGTTTTTTTACCAAATACACTAGAAGTTGAGCCTGGATATTACAGCAGGTAGTAAAATAGTAATAAATACACTCTCAGGAAGCTCTGGCTGCAAGAACTCCATTGCCTACAAAGTCTATTGTAAATTATGCATTGCTGTTTAGTTTCCTTGACATTTTTAGTAAGTGCAATAAAACACCTTTATAGAGTTGGAAAGAACTGTAGGCCAGCTCAAGGGAAAAAAGAAAAGAACAAATGGAAGATGTAATTGTTTTATCTACAATAGATTTCTCCAGTAGATTACTACTGAAATACACAGACTTTTTCCCAGTCTGCTAAGCAGGATGAAAACCTGGAAGGCTCCATATGTCATTCAGCCAGCCATTAGATTAGAAAATAAGGTGCAGAAACGAAAACTAAAGAAAATTGCAACTGCTAAGTTCAGAGCTACAGCTAGGAGTTATATCTGCCACCATTTTAAATGTAAAGAGAGGGACTGGAGAGTCAGAGGTATCCATCAGAAGCTCTGAGGAGTGCAATCAGCATCACCTAAATCCCCAGAAACATTTCTGTGCCAAAATCTAGGTCTTAACAATTATTTTGTTTGAATGAGACAAAATATTATTTAGAATAACAAGTAAGAAACTAGCTAATAGGCAGACCTTAGATTTCTATCAGCTCTGAAGCACAACCAAGGTATGCTCTGCTTTCCTCAGTGGTCACAGTCCAAAGGACCTCTTGTTATGACTATGGCTGAAGTCCTATAAAGCAGATTTTTATTTTTGCAGGCAAATTGTGAGGTTGCATTTTCACACCTACTATTAAATCACTCTGACTGCACCCTTTCCAGTCAGCTGATAAAAAGAGTAAAGTAAGAAGGTAAAATCAAGATCACCCCTTTTCCCTTGTACTTAGGATCTTTTCAGTTTTGGTGATATTAGAGTAAAACAAATTATTAGATTGTTCGACATTAAATCAGCTCTCTGTATCTTTCCTGAGGTAACTTGCTATTTACCATTCTGTTTGATGTCAGACAGAAATTCACCCTTTTTGGGCCCCAAAATAAACACATAATAAAGTTCTAATCATGAAACTGAACTTTAGCTGTGCTAATAAACGTTATGACTTGAAGAAATTCTCCTATGTTTCCTGTGTAGAGGAAAAATTACCTTGACTTCTAAAAACATCCCTGCAGTAAATTCTTCTACTCCTGAGGAATACTTCTGGTCCACTGCCTTGTTCTGGCTTAAAGAACAGAGTTTTGAGACAGGAAACTGTACTGTCAAAACAAAACAGACCAAAACATTTTTCTCTGTAGTTCTCTGTCCAACCTCAACATTATTTCCCTTCTACCTAAAAGCAAATAAAACCTCCAGATCTGAATGGCACAATGCCACACCCTTGACTTTGCAGAAAATCAAAATTAATTATTTCTACTGCAGCAGAATTATTTCTGATACCCGGGTAAGAGGAATCCTGATTCCTTCAAGCAAAAGAGCATCTTTTTAAATGGGTGCCCATGAAAACATCAAACTCCCTACATCCCACTCAAAAGAGGATGCTCACTGAAAGACTGTTACCTACATACAATATTCTGTTGAGTAGGAAAAATGTTTTGAAATGTCTTGGTGATGATCTTCTCCAAGATCCCTACCTCAGCACCAGAATGAATTCAGATGTGACCTGCATATATCTGCAAATGCCTGCCACTTGCTCCTACCATATTTACATCAATAAAAGAAACATTTATGCAACAGGCATTACCTATTTTGTGCTGCTCTCTGCCCCCCATGTTCACCAGGATTTTAAAATGCCCCAAGCAAAATCCCACTTGAATTTACATCTGAAGTCAAGGTTGTAGGAGAAGTGCTGGGTTTCCTTGAACTTCTGCTTTACAGTGTGGACATCGTGTGTGTGCAGCTTTTGCACAGACGTGCACCCACTGCCTCCTCTCCAGGCCAGTGGGACCCTAGCAATCTGCCACCAGGCTAACACAGGGAGCCTAAGAACAAGAAACAGATGTGTGTGGCTGAAGCAAAGGTGAATTAAGTGCAGAGCTCCAGGAGGACCAACCATGGCAGCTCCAAACCTTAGTAACAGAGGAAGAAGTGAACTTGCTTTGAATCTTGCAGCCATTTCCCTGGTTGCTCCAAACCAAGCTGGACACACCAGCTCCTATTCAAAAATCTTACCTTCATTATAGCCCTTGTCATGTCAAACTAATCACCTAGCTGGTGAGTCCATGTTTGTTCACATCCTTCTGGCTTGGCATTCCAGCTGGATGGGTACAGGCAGGGCAGAGCCCAGACCCGCAGGCTGCAGGCAGGTCTGTGTGCCCCCTTCCCACACCCTTCCACATCCCAAGCTCCCCAGGAAAGCTGCATTCACACTAACAAAAACAGACCAAAAATCCCCATCTGCTGTAGCAAGACTAAAGAGAAATAACTCAAGAATCAAATAAATGTCAGGTGGTCCTGCATTAAATAGTCTAACCTGGAACTTTTGTTGTCTAGTGTCACTCAGCAGTATTTTGTTTTCTTCATATATCTTCTTTAATTGATGACCTGTGAATCTGCTCTTCTTCAATTAAATGAATGCTCTTCATTTTAATTGTTGTTTTCAATTGCTTTATGTCTGTGTGTTAACAGAAAAGATAAAATGTGGTTATTATTTAAATTAGATTTTTTTCAGAGGCATGTGCCTTGCCTTAAAATAAGCCATTCGAAATTATGACTATATGTACTGAAGTCTAAATCAATATAATTATAGTCATTGAAATTAAATGTACTCAGTGCTGGTGAGGCCACACCTCAAATCCTATGTCCAATTTTGGGCCCCTCACTACAAGAAGGACACTGAGGGGCTGGAGCATGTCCAGAGAAGGACAATGGAGCTGGGGAAGGGTCTGGAGCACAAGTCTGGTGAGGAGCAGTTGAGGGCGCTGGGGGTGTTTAGCCTGGAGAAAAGGAGGCTCAGAGGTGATCGTATTGGTCTCTACAACTGCCTGAAAGGAGATTCCAGTCAGTTAGGGGTTGGACTTTCCCCCAGGTAACAAGCATCAGAACAAAAGGAAATGGCCTCAAATTGCAACAGGGGAGATTTAGACTGGATATCGGCAACACTTTCTTCATTGAAAGGGTTGTCAAGCACTGGAACAGGCTGCCCAGAGAAGATGTTGAGCCACCATCCCTGGAGGTATTTAAAAGATGTGCAGATGTGGCACTAGGGGACATGGTTTAGTGGTGGGTTTGGCAGTGCTGGGTTAATGGCTGGACTCAATGATCTTAAATGTCTTTTCCAAACAAAATTATTCTGATTCTATGACTGTGAAATAAATCTTTACTGCTTAAATTTTTATAGAAATGCAAACTACTGATTCGGTTGAAGTTACCAATTTCTGACCTGAAACGACAATTTTCTGAAGTTATAAAACTATCTTTGGCATTTGGACTCTCTTTTTCAGGTTCAAATATTAATTTTCCAAAGGAAAAAAAAAAATTTAATCAACTCTCAGTTCAATCACTTTTCTTCTCAAAAAGTAGCACACTTTCTCTTCTTCTGCTTTAGGAAAATGATACACTCAGACCAGGTGAGATACAGTAGTTTTAAAATCCTAAAGGGCATGATGACAAGAAATAGCAAGGTTTGCTAACTAATTAATGGTAATATTTCAAGTGTTTATAAATAATGTTTCGAATATGAAACATTTTTCATTAACCTTTTTTCTCTGATATATGTACCACACTGAAGGTAGTTTTATGAAATTAATCATTAAAATGTTTCTGTGCATTTAATTGAATTTTATTGCCATTTAAATATAATTTGACACAAATTGCACATAAAACATTAATCATCTAGTAGAAATGTATCATTCATCATCTTACATAGTGAAAATGGGAGACATAAAGATCAGAATATGAATATGTTAAGCTATTACTTACAGACACAAACCAAACCCTATATATATCTTTATAGGTATAGCTGTATGTCTTCATATCCAAACACACATGGTTTATACAAATGTTGTCTTTGTTAGCAGAAAAATGCCAAATTTATTCTACAAATATATTCGTTCCCAAATCAAGAAGCTTTAACATTTCTTTGCCAGTAAAGGACTAAGTTATCTTTGGTAAAATAATTATGACCATAAATTGAAAACAAGGTTATAATAGATTATTTAAATCAAGGCTGTCCACTTACTGATTTAAATTATTATTAGAATTGGCAATTTACATAATTTTTAATTAAACTACTTTGGTCAAGCAAGGATTTTTTTTGCCATTAAAGTATTCTAAAAGATTTACAGAAAATTGAATTAGAAACCTATCTGCTCAAAAATTCACAACAAAATCACACAAGTTATTTAGAAATAAATATATTTATAGCAAGTATTCTCTGGAGAAAGAAATCACATTTTGGTTCAAGTTAGCATTTTCCGGAGCCAGGGTGTGGGGTCTTCCTGAAGACCCCGTTTTCTGAGTCCTCCTTTGCCCTATGCATGATATGATACTTTGTACTTGACACATTATTTAATATATATTTTCTGTTAAAAGGTGGATATAAGTCAAAATACAGTAATTTAGAAAGGTGTTATAACTTGACTTTTCCCAGGCTGCAGTGGAATAGAAATATTCAAAATGAATATGATTAATTGTGCCTGTACCCGAGATCAGATCTGGAACAACCAGCTGGAGCTTTAACATTTAATGACCCTCATTTTCCTATCTTGTTTCAGGAACTTCTCTGTGCAAAATTAAATTCCATAACCAGCATCTGACTGCACTTGGCACCAGAGTTGTACAGGAAAGACTATCGCCAGGTCTCTACAGGTACAGAAAGGCCTTGGCTGAGGTGCAGCAACTAGACCCTGGGATGACAAAACTGATTTTGGATGTTGGCCTCCCCCTGCTCCCACAGCTTTCATCCCCATCGTATCTGGATTTTCAGCCTCTGTACAATGAAGGTTCTCACTCTGAGAAAAAAATGGCTTGTGGACAATAAGCAGGACGTATTCCATGTTGTTCTGCAAAGACTGGCCTTAGGTCTTGTAAGACTCACGACTGCTAAAGACCTGGATGAAGGATGCTTGTGTGTAATGACACTATGACACCATGCTGGAAGGAACTGCCAGTCCACTGGACAACAGGATTAGTATTGAAAATTGCCTTGATAATCAGAGAAATGTGCTGGGAGGGGGAGGTGGGGGAAATTCTCCTGTCAGCAGGGTGAGGCACAGTACTTGGGAAAGAATAATCAACAGCACTTACACAAAAGGGCAGCAACCACTCACAGTGTGGTTTTGAAAAAAAACTCTATACATTGTAGTCGATCAGAGTCTGAAAATAAGCCAGACATGAGCAAGGGAAAGACGAGCAGGAGACACAAGCAGGAAAATTCTCCCTGAAAACACATCCCATGGCAATAGCTTCAGCTGGTCTGCTCTCTCCAGTTTTCACCCTGCACTTCATTGGACCTTTGAACAAAGTGCAGAGTAGCAATAAAAAGAACCCAAGTTCAAGAAGAGAGAAAAAGAGTTGAGGGATATTTAGCCTGAAGACAAAGTAGGATGATAACCCATCCATTTCTAAGCTCATTCTGTACTCAGCAACCAGGAGGTACAGATATGCTGTCCCATCAGTGACATCACTCATTCCGTAATATTTTGCAATTCGAAGCAAACTAGCAAGAAACTAAGGTAAGATTTAGCTGATCAAACACAGACATTACAGTGCAAGCACATTGTAGACTCTTTTGATAATCAGAGGGAAATTAATTCCAGCCTAAGCAAGTCCATATTTGTTCATGAGAAGCATAGGCTACACAAGCATTTCAGTAACTATGACAACCCAGGGTGATGAGCTTGGGTCTAGATACCTGTTGACTAGAGATGAATCCCACTCTAAATTATTTAGGAGAACAGTACAAGAGATATTCTTTAAAACTACAGATTTCACAGAATTAGAGATGTCAAAGGAACTGTTCCTCTGCAGTATCTGAAAAGTGCATGTGTAGCTATGTTTCACATAAAGCACTTTCCTTCTTCAATACAACTAATATCAGTGTCAATTAGCTAAATACAATTAATAAACAGAAAGAAATGAGAACTTACTGGGACTCAGAAAAATATGAGGATGGAATACATGGTTCATTTTCTATTAAAGAAGTACCAGCCCAGTAATATAAGATGTGCTAGAATGAATGTTAGCTTATGAATCTTCCAAGTTAATAAGCTCCAGTGTTTCAGAGCAGAAAAGCCTGGTCAGCTGGGAGTTAAATGGCAGTGCTTCTTATCTGGGAGACTTATTGCTAACCAGAACAAATAAGAAAGAACATGCACAAAAAGTCAAAAAGGATCTGAAGACTTTGCAGCAATAGCTTGCTGCTAAAGAAACAAAAGCATACTATCCTTCAAATATATAAAATACAGCAGACAGTTTAGTCTTTGGGACCAGAATGTAACTTACAGAAATCAGTTCGTCTGGAATATACAAGTCAGCATTCCTTGCAGTCTCTCTTCTCTGAGAATGACCGGTGCAGCCAGACGTACACATGAAAATGTGGTACAAGAACACCTCAGTGAAAATCTGCCTTTGGAGACACCTTTTGAGCATCCCTACTCTCTGAACACAATGCCGCCTCACCAGACCACCTCCCAAAAGCAGAGGTTCAACTAATACTGCTGAACAACCACCATGGTAGCTCTCCTACAGAGAGCTTTGCAAATGTACCCAGTGCTAAACACTAGGTGAGCTTTGCAATACAAATTACACTAAGTTATGTTCTTTCAGCAGATGACCATAAAATTATATAGGGCACTCTCCAAAAGGGCTTTAACTTGCCTTCTGCAATGAACACAAGTGTGTAGCATGAATCAGGAGGATGAATACGAAACTGATTCTTAATAGCTAATTGCTTCACAGGGGAGAGATCACCTTTGCAGGGGAAAAGGGGCCTGTAAATTTAACACAAAGCCAATGCCTCATAAAGCCTTCACAAAGAACTGAGTTGAAGTTTATTTTCCTCAAACATTATTCCATGTCTTTTCTTCCTGATTTCTAGCCTTTAAGCCAGCCCACTGTTTTCCAAGCTCAGGATATATCCTAACTGCATCCAAATTTCTTTCAGGACACAGTTTTATTCTGTGATGCAACTTAAAGTCAAACAGCTCCAAAGTGTAATATTTCTTCAGTACTTGTTCTTTTTCCAGATGTCCTCTTAGCCGTTTTAGGGAAAACCTGGGTACTTGCTTCTCAAGCTTGACTGTGATTCATGGTTACCACTGTTTTTTCTGACCATGGACAGAGCATGGCCCCCAGGACTGTCACCAATCATTTGAGACCTCTGTTGCCCCTCTCCACTCTGCAAGCCCATGTGCAGAGGGTGGGATTGGTCACAGACCAGGAGTGAGGTGACAGCACTGGAGAAGAGTTAACCATCTATCTAGACTAAGGCCTCTCCCTGAAAGTGGAAAGTTCCTGTCTAATCAGGACAAACTACAGAGGTTTTCCACATCTTTCTTAGAGTAACTACTGTTAAAACCCACAGTATTTTCCCAGAAGGTCAGTGTGGGCCAATGTACTGGAACCACTTCCTTGCCCCCTACCAGTACTGCAATATTAAACAGGTTTAGCTTGGGCTTTGCCTTTTTTGTCCACTAAAGGAAATGGTGAGGACTGAGTTTTCCTCCCTTTCAACTATTTATTTTACACACACATGCACAAATACAAATTCTTGACCAGCTCATCCAGATCACACCCAAACATATCACCCACACAAGCTGGTGCAGAGGGAGAACATAGGTAGGAGGCAAGAGAGCCTCGATCTTGCCTTAGCTTCAGCCACCATTAATACATGATGAAAAGCTGATACTTTCAAAAGAACTACAATAGGTATCTTTCTCTGGAAGCTCTCTTTCTCTGCTTTTGCCAAAGATTTTCACAACTGGTGTCTCTGAGTTAAGGGATATGGACTATGACACCTGGGGAATGAGCAAAACATTGTACATTGGTGAAAGTGTTTCAGCATCAGCAATAAAAATCTTTCAAAACCTCTTGGAGGAAAGTGGCACTGAACACAAACTTTACCTTCATTCATCTCTTTTTTAACAGCAATTGCTGCAGTTCCAGTTTTCCAAAGGTCACAAGGGTGGATAAGTTGGCATGAATTTGGCAAATCATAGAAAATTTCCATGTAATCAAGACATATGAGGGACCTGGCACTGTTTCAGATGGTTGAGTGCATAACTGAGAGTGAGATTTTATGGGAAACATCTGCTGATGATTAAACCACACAAATTCCTTTGTAACTGGAGAGAGACTGGAGCTCTTCAGATTTTTACTACTTGCCACCACCAACTCATTGATCAGTTTCCCGGCTGATTATTTTCTTTGAAGGTTCCCGGTGATTTAAAGTCATCCTCCTTTGCTCCTCCTTTTTACTTTCACATAGCCATTCCAGGAACAATATAAGCATTCTCACAGTATGAGCCTGCCATATGGAGAATCTTCTCTTTTGCATATTGTGAATGGACTTTATTTCTATTAATTTCATTTTCTTAAGGTTGTTTCTTCCTGCTTCTGAATTCAGCATGAAAAATCATTTGATCTGCCACTGATTTCATTCAGTTGTGTGAAAAGGACACACTTCCCTAAAAGTAAAAGTGGTCTTTGTATATGCACAAGCTCAGGAAGCTCAGAATTAACCCATAATCTATTTAATCATATTTAAAGACTCTTTTCTCTCTGTGCTGCCATAGCTGTTTTCGCTACTCTAATTTCTCTGTATAGTGGTGGCAAATATATACATTATTGAAATCACTAGAGCTATTGCATGAGTACTGCCGTTGACTATAGGTGGCCAAGATGTACATAATGGAATTGCACCAGAACTTGGTAATGGTCTCAAGAAATGTTCTGGTGAAGCAGTAGCCCTACATAATCTTTGCCCTGAAAAAAGTAAAAAACCCATTATTTCAGTTCATTTGCATGTGTGCACACCATCACATTTTAGCAGTATCTTTAATTAAAAGTAGAAGCCCATATAAATCTGTATAATCCCTACTACATCTGGATATAATGTCTGCATACAAAGGTGACCTCTTCCATTAGCTGTATACAGTGATATCTTTCACAATTTTGCTCTATTTCACTGTCTGTGACTAGCAGAGAAGACCTCGGGAAAAACTCTGAATTGATTGGAGAATAATCAAATCTACACTCTGTAAAAGAAATGAACACTTAACCATTGCTATTTCCTCAAGGAGATCATATTCTTTGTAGAGGGAAAATATTGCAATACACAACTACAGAGCTTGTAACTCTTCAAAAGTATTATCTTACTAAGGAAATACTCAAGCAGCATTCAGAGAGGCAAAGCTTCATTTTGAGGAATGTGAGTTTGCTCAGGGCAAAGCCACAAAGCACTCTTTTCCAGCTTTTGTAGGATGATATATCACCATATCAGTCATGCATAGCAAATGTACAGTTAGGGTTTATTTGATGAGGGGAGATAATTTAGCCAAATCCCCCTCAGCAAAACAAAACAAACTAGATAATAGCTCCAATAGCTGCACAAAGCCTACAAACCTGACTGCTTTGAAAAGCTTCATAAAACAGATTATAGAATACAAGATCCTTTGACCAAACCCAGAAGAAAAATGGGGTATATATGTTTTCATCTGCTAGAGAAGACCAAGACAAGTACCTGCTGATGTAGCATTTCAATAAGTATTTTTTGGGTGCAGAGGTGCGGGGCACCAACTACAGGGGTTTAAAGACAAAGAATTACCTGTTTTCTTTTGTGTATCAACCAGAGCTCTCGCTGTTGGGATGAGAACTTGAGATGAGGACACAGGTCCAAAACAAATGGCTTGCATTTTCTTTTTAGCATTATCACTGTCTAGAAGCAATAGGTTTTTCATTTAACCCCAATCTCTCCATCCATAAACTAGGTGCAAACAAATACATTACTCATGTAGAAAGCAGTCCCCATCCCTGGAATTGGAGACATTAAGCTCACCACAAGATCCTTCAGAAGCTGTGGGATCCCCTGCTTCTTGTGGGCCCCAGGAATACAGAAGTCAAAATGGGACACTGCGCACAGTGTGTTGCTCTCCCAGCATTGCTGCCTTTTGGACAGTAAAGTTGGGAACCACTGGCATAAATACTCAGAAAATGGAAAAAAAGAACAACTTTGGAAGGCACCTGAAATTCTACATAAAAATCAGTATTTACCATTATGTACATCTAGGCCAGGTTGAGTGTGGCTTTGAGGAAGCTGGTCTAGTGGAAGGTGTGGGTAGGAACTACATGGTCTTTAAGGTCCTGTCATGGGTTAAAAAAGGTGATTTTTTTACCCATGAGGAATAACAGCTTCCTGCACTTTAGAGAGAGCCAATGAGAGGCTGGCTCTAATATTGACACATTGTTTTAGCCACTCAGAGGAAGGCTACATCTCTGTGTTCCCATATCTTAAGAGAGGGAACTTTGAGATTAGTTCTCTTTGGCTTCCGCCTTCAGAAAGGTAACAAGCCCGCACGCCCGGGCCAGGCCCCGTGGGCCTCGGGCCTGGGGCCTGCTGGGCCCTCCCCCTCCCACCGCTCACCACGGAGGGGGGTCAAAAAAACCATAAGCCCACGGTTTCCTGCCGCACAGCTTCTCTGCCGCTGCAATCAGCGCCGCTGCATCCCTGCCGGACCCCGCACGGCCATCGCCGCCCCACATGGTCCCTGTGGGCAGCCTGCCCTGCTGCCACTGTCGCTGCCAAGAGGCTAACACTGCGGGGCCAACCAACCCTGCCACCGCGGCCACTCCGATTTGCGGCTACCACCGCTGCCTGTTGAATTCCGCCCACCGGTGCAGGGGGAGGGGAAGGGCCCCATTCCCCCACCCCCGGCTCCACGGGGCCGGCCCAAGCTCTCCCACCACCACTGCCACCATGGCTGCTGCCCCCCCCACCCTTGGGAGAGGGAGTGCTGTTCTGGCTGTTGCCGAGCAACAGCTCGTGATTGCTGAGATCAGCCCGCGGCGCAGGGGGGAGAGAAGCTATCATCCGCAGCGAACTGACCACTGCTGCCATGGCTTCCCTGCCCCTCCTCTCTCTCCAGGAGTGCCACTACGGCCTGGCTCCTGAATCCTGCCGGCTCTGCCAGCCAGACCCACTCCACTGCAGTCCAGCAGAGGTCGTGCCGCAACCCCCATTCCCTCCCTCCTGGGGACGGGAACACTGCAACTGTTCCTGCCTTCCCCACTCCCTTGCCTCTCTGAGGATGGTTCCAACATGTCTTTCAATGTACTAGAGAGACTTAGGTATAACTTCTAAGTGCACAAAAGGAATTCAGAGAATGAGGACACAGAATAAGGCTACAGAGGCCCCTAGGTCAGTGAAAAAGAGGACTGAAGTCTAAAAGGAGAGGGGAAAGAAGAGATTATTTTAAGCTGAAATTCTCCTGTAGAGCCATGGTGATGAACTAGCCCTTGTAACTCATATTGTACAAATTGGGAGGATGCAGCATTCTAACTGTAGCCTGAGCCAAGGCATCTATGTTGAAGCAAGCTGATGTCAAAGTAGCTGTGGTCTATGAGAAACTTGAACAAAGATGAGAGAGATGAGAACCCTTGCTCTAGGGATGGGATGAGCCTTGCTTCCAGAGAGAGAAGACCTTTGCTTTTCCACTAGAACAGCTCATCCTTAAAATTTTACCCCAGTGAACAGATATGAGTCCCTGAAAACAGCTGCGGGAAGAGTTGTGGGTTGGGGAAAGAACCATCACACTTGAACAGATACCCTTTTCTGGGTGGGAGTTCACTGTGATATTGAACCCCACAAGAAAACCGAGTTTCTGTGGGAAAGTCTCCATAGTGAGGCAGAAGAGTCTCCTCTTTCCAAGTGAACTGATGAATGTCTATTTTAAAGGCAATAAACTGACCAAAGATCTTTAAGTTTTGGGGTTTTTGGACTGTTGATGGAAAAAAAGAGGTGCTGGTACAGGAAGACAAATGAGGTGGGGGGAAAAGAAACTTCTGGGGGTTGATTTTGGTTCTTCTTATTTTTTTCTTTGTCTTTTAGTTCTGTTAATAAACTATCTTTTTTATCT
Organism: Picathartes gymnocephalus; assembly: GCA_013390045.1. NCBI lineage: Eukaryota > Metazoa > Chordata > Aves > Passeriformes > Picathartidae > Picathartes > Picathartes gymnocephalus. The sequence goes on from WEKY01011595.1 coordinate 178,288, forward strand.
TTGAAGGTTTAGGCCTGCTTTGCATTTCTCTTAATCCTTATCTCATCACAGAAATGAGTGAGCACACTGGTGTTAGGCCAGAGTACTTGAACCCCTGCACCAAACTACTCACCTGGTGTGAGCAGGCAAATAGGCGAATGTGAAATCATTACATTAATTGGTATTTCTGCCTGGTTTCAAACTCAACCCTTGACAGATCCCTTCCAATTCAACCCATTCTGTGATTCTGTGATTATTCCCACATGATCTGACCAGCAGCCTAATTTTCTGACCAGCAGACTCCACCACTTCCCATGGCAAAGTACAGTGATTAGATAGTATGTGTCTGTGTGGAGATAGACTTCACATTACTTTGAGGTTTTTTGGAGGCAACACTTAACTCCCAGAGCTTTCAAACCTATCCATGAGAATGCAGGTGCTGGTCTTGACATCCTTTATAAAGCACTGTGAAAACAGTAGGGATGAAATTCAACAATATTAGTGCCCCTATAGCAAGAAATTAGTTTTAAAGTCCTTTCTAGAGATAGACATGAGAAAAATGCAAGTCCAGCACACTGGTTCTATGCATGAAAATTCCAGGAAAAGGCTTTCCAAAGTTGAAATATGCAGCCAAGGCAGAAATCCAAATCTCTCCTGAGGCTGTCAATTTTTGTGACAGACTTTGGGGACTGATAGATTCTGAGGCACAGAGACTGTGCTGTGGTTTTCCTTAAGTGTATGTCTTGTCAGTACCCCTGTGTGGGCTGATAGGTTTCCAAGATAATCTTCCAAGCAGAAGCTGAGATATTTGCTCTCCAAGCCAAGAACATCGGAACCTGTGATAATGTTCAATTATAGTAGCTTTATTTCCATTTAGTCTAAAGTAGATATAATTGATTTATCTTCTGGATACTTATGCATCCAGTGGCACAGTTATTCAATAGTTCTGCTCTGCTTGGCTCAGAGACTATATCTTGGACATTAAATAGCATCTTTATTTGAAAAAATATTTTTAAGAAGGATTATTTCTACATGTGTTTTCCAGAATTAGGTACTCCAGATGCCCTTGTAGCACCAGCTCAGATCATGCTACATCTTGCACAGAAAATAATCCTCAGAAGATAACACATTTCTCCAGATATTTCAGAGATACAATTTACAGCTTGTCAGAAATGTCTCAATAGAGAGGTTTTGTCAGAAAAAGATGAAGCATCAAAATTGAAACTTTTTACAATCACTGACCTGTTTCCACAAAACTTTTGGTCAGGAGAGGTTCCTCAGCTGCATGACTGAAGTTTTAGATAAAGAAAAAGCAAAACAACATGTTCTGCCCGCTAAGGAATGTTTTTTTGATTCCGTCAAGAGCTAGGATTTGACCTTGGCTCATGGAAATGCCAAACACAGATATTGGAATGTAGCACAAAATGGGACCAATGCATATTTAGTTACTCACATACTATTAGGAAACTACTGGTGAAAATACTGTTGAGTAGGTCAGAAACCAAGAATTCTAAACAATATTTCTTTGTCTGTTTCTGAAATGGCAGCCGTAAACCATCAGAGAAGGGATCATTACCATCTCTGTCTGCAGGCAAGGAGTTGAGGTAACAAGAATGCCCAGATCTTGTTCTTCACCCTTGAGCACACTGCTGAGTTCTTTGCCCCAAAACTGATTCCTTATTTGCATCCACAGTACAATGTGGACTGGAATGTCTCATAGGCTCCAGGTTAAATTAATCACCCATGCACACTACTTCCCATGAAATGCCCTTTCTCAAGCAACCAAGCAGGTGTTCCTGATAGAGAAACTGAGGTGATGCCAGCATCCAGAGCACACTTGAAACACAGTATGAGTGACCCCAGGTCTGCTCTTGTCCCCTTGGTAAGGTAATATCAGGCAGAACAGATGCAAGAATCTCTTCAAGAAGGACTTAGGTTATCTATTATAAAGGAAAAAAAATATTGACAGCCACTCAGAAATCAGGCAAGTTGCCACTGCACAAACCAATGCTGGTTTAGGAATCAGGGAGCACAACAGATATAGGATGCAAAAAGAACAGCACAATAAAAACACAGGTGCTTTGTATCACCTGGAGGGTTGGCTGCAGTAACTCTCAGAAATCCTGCAAGGATGCCACGTATCCCCGCCAATATATTCCACAGTTGTGAACTTCACTACTCTTCCTCACCCAATGACTTTTTAAGCCTCATTTGCATCCCGTGCTTTCCAAGTGGTATTCCCGCATTCTTGCTTTCTCCAGAGGGCAAGCACAAGGACAGCACTAAATATGCACTTTACTGAAAAGAAAATGTTGGTTTTCCTAGACTGGGCAAAATTTGTAAATGTGGTATTCACCACTTCCCCTGCATATAGCTGGGGTTTAAAAGAGGCAGAAACTGAATAGGCAGCAGATCTTTCCAATGACACCAGCTATTCATTCTAAAATGTCCTCTGCTATTTCTTAGCCATGCTCCAACTGCAGCACTGGGAAGAATGTTCTGTACAGATAAAGTGTCAGAAATTACTCAGAACACATCTTTGTACTTAAATACATGTTTTCCTTTAATTTAGCCATCCTGGATGGCTTCCAGTCACTTGAAGATGTTGAAAAGCACCACAAATGTAAAGAATTACAGCATTTGCTTTAACCATAGAAGCAATTAAGTCTCCAGCAGTGTGGAAAACCGCTTTTGAGCTGTATTTATTGATGCATAGATTTCACTGTAGTGTGATATTTGAAGACAAATTGCTGTGCCCATAATTAAGACCGTTGAGGAATTGGCAAGTGAAATATAATGATGAAAGACCAGCTCAAAGGGCAAGTGAGTTAGATTGGTCAGGATGATACAATCTATATGACCTCAGTGCCCTATTCCTGCTCATTGATTTCTCAATTAAATATAACTTTTTATTCAATCAGTTAGAATACACTGCAAGTTATTGATGCACTGCTGGTAGGAAAAAGCAATGAAGTAAAGACAAAACAGTGGGTGAGCACTGCCTCATTTTAACATTTTATTAACCTTAATGGGGTCATAAGGAAGATTATGTTATTCACTTGGGTCTTTTGTCCTTATTTTTATTTTAGTTTAAAGTGAACTTTTTCAGACCAAACTAGGTCTGGGCTAGAAGAAGCCCAGTCCTGGGAAGCATAAGGCCTTTTTGCTTTCCTTTATTTGAACAGTACTAAATTCCACTGCCAGGACTATGCCTTCATCCCATCTCAGCTAGATGAGAGACTAACAAGGAAATGCACAGAGACAATGAGAAGGATGTAGAATAGTTTCTGTACACATAGAAACTGAATAGACTAGGACTTCTGCTTGTAAAAAATTACAAAGATAATAATGGTCTATGAAATGAAAAATCACATGTAGAAGGTGAACAGTACTGTTTAGGCCTGCTCAACTTCAGACATCAACTGCAGAAAGAAGGTGAAAGGACTGGGGAACAAGATTTCCAGAAAGACTATACCTGCATTTGGGCAAATTTGGCTGTACCTGAATGTAAAACCCTCCAAGATGTGTCAGCCAAAGAAAACTCTCCCCCTGGAAAAACTGAACAAACTGAAAGGGTTTGTTGCCTTAAGCTGTGTAAGACTTATTATGGGAGACATGGGGATAGAGCAGAGAACGTTTGAAGACTGTGTAAAATTTATTACAGGACATTTTAAATGAACGGTGGAAAGATACAAAACATACTATGGGATGTTTAGAGGAAAGATCAAAGGTGGGGAAAGGGAGAGAACAAGTTGGTTCTGGGAGGAGCAAGTGTGTACAGAGGAAAGAGAGGACAGAAAAGGCCACCTGCATATTGCTGGTCAGTATTTTCATCCAGTCCCCACACTTGACCACAGCAATGTCACAGCTAAATTCTCTCCTTAGCAAGCTGTGTGAGTGTGCTCCCTGTTCCCTCTGTGTGCATAATCCACCAGTAAACTCCAATTTTACTGGCCCTAGCTGATGTCTGCCAGCCACAAGACTGAGGGGCTGTTAGGTCTGGATGCCAGCAACTGGAGGAGACTAGGATCGGAGGGACAGCTACCAGGCAGACAGAAGATCTGCACTGTGAGTGTGTTGTCACTAATAGGCACTCACTGCCAACTGGACCTCAGGACACAGCCTGTCTCTAGCAGACAAGGAAGGCAACTCCTGTGAATCCCAACATCCGCACGATCTCTGCCAGCATTATTTCTGTACTAGTGTCTCCTTCTGCTTATACCACCCTTATACACCTTTTTGCATGCTACAAATGCACTGCAGAACAGTCCCTAGATGTCAAATCCTTTTGCAGTTGTAATGGATTGGCACCCAAGACATTCAGAAAACCACTGGCTGTGCAATAGGCAGACACTGGGAACCCAGAGGGTGAGAAGACTATGCCCCTATGCTCTATGAAACTGGACTGCAATTGTGTTTGTGGGTGTTACTACAGCTGGGGACACAAGCAAAAGTGCACCAGTTGAAATGAATGCATATCTCAATATTTGAGTCCTTAATACACCTGTGTAGTGAACACTGGTGACCTAAACCAGAAGGCAAAGCCTTCACAAGCTTGGGTGCAATCTGCCATCTTAATTCATGCTCATGATCTATTGTTGCAGCGGGTTTCTATTCTGTTCATTGTAAAATGGTTCGTTCTGTGTAGCCCTGTTTCCCCTTGGTTTGCTCCCGCCGTCAGTTTGTTGTCTCCTCCCCCGGTTAATCCAAAGAGTTCTCTCTCTCCCCTGTCAATCCCCCCTCAAACCTGCCCTAAGCCCTAGAACCTTCCTTGCCACATTGTTTCCCATAGGTCCCCACAAATGTATCCCCTTCTGCTTGTTCTCCCTTTGGTTATATGTTATGTCCTTCACCCCCGAACCACGCCCTTAAGAGTCTCTCATTGGTTGTGTTTCTGTACTCACCCCTGAGGTCCTCGGGGTATAAAACCCCAGTCACAGTAGTTCTTGAGGCCACTTGGAGCTATCCCCCTGTGGAGACACTCCTTGCGGCTAGGCTGAGCAGTCTTTTCCCATCAGGCTAATAAACTTGTCTGGTACATAAAGCCGCTTAGTCCTCCCCAGTTTTCCTTTTGCTTCTCTTCGCCATTTAAGCACTGCTTGAGCGTGCTGCTTTCAGCACTGCTCACTGCAGCTGTGACTGGGTGCAGGGGATCAGAAGAGATCCCCTGAGAGGAGTCACCTCCGGTCGGTGCAGTCTTGGCAACCGGGCAGCCAAGCGCAGTGACAATCTATGTTACCTTCTCTATGCACTCAATGAGATTTAGATTTTTTGCCTTCTTATTCCAAATGTGTCACAAACTTTGTGACATCTTGAGTGGAATATTTGCAGGCTGATAGAAAGCTCACTGCTGCCAATGCAAACCCTTTTGTGTCTTGCTTTTCCATTTGTAAAATAAAGGTAACAACTCAGATTTATCTGCTCACAGAAATAACTCTCCACAGAAGAAAATCACATGACAGCACTCCACCAGTGCCTTTATCAAACTAATGGGTCTATCTAAGTTTTTTATTGCAAAAAAAGCACCCAGTGTCACAGATCCACAAGGACACTAACGTGAAGCACTGAAGTTAAAATGAATACCTTAATTACCTTCCATAATTTATTGGATATACACAACTGATTCCAAAATTAACTCATGATAACCTTGAAACAAAGAAATTGTGTGAAGGACTGTCAGGCTTTCTTTTTTCCCCCATACATAAATTTCCAAAACTTCTCAGGATTTGTTAAACATTTTTCATTATAGAAGAGGACATAATCCTTCTCAGAGTCTCTCAGTGTTCTGATCTGAGGCCCATTTCATTAAGAGAGTACATGATCTATGTTCACACCCTTTTATCCCTCTTTGAGGATTTCCATTAAAAGACACAGATTTGTTATATAAAACATATTAAAACCCAATAGGGCTTCAGCCTAATTCACTTAACTGTACATCTCTACCGTTTAGATCTCTATACCTGAGCTAGTCATCCTGGGTTAGCTTTGTGACAGTTGGAAAGAAACAGACACTTTATCTTTGTAGGGTATTGCATCCTGTAGCAAGTATCTGGAATAGCTCAGATGAAAGCACACATTTCCTTCCATCAAGTGTAAAGGCAGCCCAGAGTACTGAATCCAGTGACTCAGCAGCTGTCTACATTTGGTAGTCAGGATGGGTACCATGCATTTTCTCTGGGATTCACAGATGTCTCTGTCAGACCTGGTAATGTATTCACACCTCCCAGGATCCATTTGGGTAATGCTATCTCATTCCTAATTTCAGAAGAGAAAATGATGCTGACTCCTGTGACACTTGAAGAAATTGTAACTTCCCTGCTGAAGCAAACTCACTTCCCTTTTGTAACAGCTGGGAAATCCAACAGGAAGCAAAATCCCCAGAATAAACATTATGACAAAGAAAAATCTTGTGGTAACATACTACAGAGATACTTATCTGGAAAATGGGTTGTGGAGGAGACCTAGTCCTTCTGAATACTTTTCTTCCTATAGTCTGATGTCTCAGAGGAATTTTAACTAGGGACTCTTTATTTCAGAGACTGGCAGTATGAGAAAATAGTCCAGGAAAGCTTTCTGGAGCACAGGGAAGCCACATAACTAAGGAGGTGGAAAAAAGCAGTGCTACTACAGCATTTTGTTTCAGAGTTTTCTGATGCTCTGTAAATACAGGCCAGCCAAAATACACAGGTGGATGACTGCTCTTTTGTGGTATCTTCCCTTGTGGACTCCTTATTCCAAGATAAAAGTTTCTTTTCCTGAAAATTGATTCTGTCCTGGGAGCAAGCTAAGTATCTGCAATGAAACAACTTCCACTCTGAAATCAGAGTACCCCATAGTGATCTAGTTCTGGATTGCTGTAGCAGGAAAACTGCTCTGCTTGTGTTCCCCATTCAGCCATTTTCCAATACATGTGTGCTAAAAACCCTTCCCTCTTCAAAAGAAAGCTGAACGAGGTTCTGTGGTTCCTGCCTAAATCCACAGCAATTCTGACAACAAGGAAAACAAACAAATGGTCTGTGTTTACATTGGTCACACCTCACATTCCTCATTATTTGTGGAGAAAGATGGTTCATACCCAGCATTGTCAGAGAGGCAGCAACCTTCTCATCTGTTAAAGATTTTCCCCTTGATAGAGCTTTTGCAATTTACAACCTTTAAGGATCTGCCTATTTGTATTTTACATGGATCACTATGCATATGTATTTTGCACAGTGAGGAAGTAAGCCTGAAATGAGTCAGTATTTTTGCTGTGCTCAAGTGAGATAGTTTGAAAACTCCTCTGGCTGTGGGTTCAGTGAGATCTGAGCAGTTTCCTTTGCAGTGGATAAACAGTTTTCCAAGGGAATCATCTCTCTGAGGACATTCTCTCTTAAATTATTAAAATATCTGGTGATTCCTAGTAGCTTGAACTCATTACAGCATTTGCATAATAAGCATTCTCTAATTTGAGTGTGTCACATCCATACAGAGACCAGCATCAACATCCAGCCTGGACTCCTGCATAATGATCATCTGGTGGAGAAGTTTCTTCAGTAAGTCCAGCATTCATGGCTCAGTTGTAGCATTGTCTGCAGAGAAGTATAAAGGCTTGCTTTAAAGACTTTCATATAAATGATCTATCACAGTCCCTAGCAAGGAATTCCAGTAACTGAGCATTAAAAACATGTGCCTTATTTTTAAAAAATACTTCTTATGTAATGTTTGGCTGCATTGGGTAGAGACCATGATCAAGGCACAAACAAATGAGCTCTACACCACTACATGGTGTTCTGACTTTCCCTACAGAAGTTTCCTCATACGAATATCAATTTTTCACTGAATCTCCTGTATCAGCATTCCTAGAATTGGCTTAGCTTTACATTTCTCTCCTAACCCCTTGCTATAAATAGCTATGTCTCATATATCATTTAAAGAGAATAAAACATTACTCCTTACATTCATTTATTTGATTTTACAGCCCAGCTTGTATGTTAATCAAACGCATAAAGTGCTGAGGTGTATAGGTGCCAAGGAAAAGTCAATATTTTACCATGAACCTCATTTATCTGCATTAGTCTGAAACAAGATAGATCTGTAAATTTGGACATTATTGAATTTAATGACAAAGATCAATTACAGCATCTTTGACAGAACAGGGATTTGTCAGATGAGGGAGAAAAAGCATCACTTCTTCCTAAGGGAGCTTATAAATACTGGCTGGGTGAGACTGTCCATCTCTTCCAGTGGACTGATGCATACAAATTCTTAAATAACATTGGTTGTATTTGAAATACAGACCCAAAGTTTAAAACAGAGCTAAGTTATAGTGAGCTTTGAGGGATTGTTCAGCAGAATTGGCTGAAATACAAGAAAAAAGAACCAGAAAGTAATCAAAGTGTCTTCATGGGAGAAATGTACAATTTGGCTGCAAAACTGAAAGCAATTCTGAACTCAGACTGATTCTTTCAGTGTCCAGTACACAAACACCAACCAAACTGTTTAATGAGCACCGTGGTAGTGCAGATTTTTAATTTACAAAGCTCCCCAGAAGCACAAGCACTAGTTTTTGGAAGGAAGCTTGAGAAAACATGGAGAATAACCTCCCCTGATGGAAACCACTACATGTCATTAAAGTCAATGCCTACAGATGTGTAGTACTTCCTACCCATCCTTCAGCACTATGACCTTTCTCCACCACTGTGTAGGAAGCATTAGTCTGTCCTCCTTGGCTTGTCTGAAATGCAGATAAGGTTTCACAACGGAAAAACCATTTCTTTTTTCCTCTGTGTTTTTGTAGCCTTCCATCCAAGGGTTGCTGGGTACCATAATAGCTTTTGAACTTACTGGGAATTTAAGAATTCCAGGGTGTCTCAGGATTGATCATATATCTAAATATGCTTTCCAAATCCTGGAAGCCAAGGCGAACCACATTTGTAATTCGTATTTTTAATTAGCAGATAGGCAGAGATTAGTTACTATGGATCAAGACTTTAAACATGGAAACCCTGTAACCCTGGCAGAACTTCATTAGACTGCTTTCACAAAAAAGGGCTACAGGGCTATATTCTGTATTTTCACTGGTAAGTCCGATGTAACTAACTCAAAAAAGCAAGTTCTCTTCTTAAAAGAAGTTCTTTTGGGTTGAATAAAACAAACCACTCATGCCAAATTTCTGCTTGCAAAGACAAGAGTACATGTATTGTATAAAGCTGATTTATTAGCAGGATAATGAGAGTAGGTGCTGCTTTTAGTTGCACCTGTCCTTCATGGAAGTATTCCAGCCCATACAAACAGCAAGCACAGATCCTGAATCCAAGTGCACCTCGGCTTAAGCTAACACTAATCTCACCCCTATTGTATCTAGTCAGATGAGACTGAACAAAAAGCACTTGGATAGTTTTGAAATGTAATGGGACCTTTCTGGACATCCAGGTTAGTCCCACCAAGCGAGCAGCCATCTGCAGTCATGAGTGGAAACCAGAAAAACAGTAGTGGGAGGGATGTCAGCAAAGCTGAGGACTCAACGCCCAGCCAAATGACCATGCAGAGAGGTTCTCCATTCTGAACAGGGATGCAAAATATAGTCAGGTGTGATGAAGAGTTACTACAGTTTCTAAGAGCAGGAGTTAACAACCTGTGCAACTAACTACTACAAGCACAATGACAAGGCTTAGTCCGTTCCACAGACAGCAAGCCAGCAAGTTGGTATGTGTTACTTGAGACATGTAGCTGTCATGGTCTACCTGACTGCATGCTGTAAAGTGAAACACAAAGAGGTTACCTTCTCACCTGGGACAGAATGAACTCAGAAATGCTTAGCCATAATGTCTCAATGTCAAGTTGTAACAGACACAGACAGGCAAAGTCAACCACCTGCAGTCCTGCGAACAACCCCCAAGATCAGTTCACACCTCACCTTCAAGCAGCTGCATATTCCTCTCACCTTCTCCCAACACCAGCAGTGAACTCAGTCATTGTGGTGTGACACTGTTCTCTCTGGAGATGGAATAAGGGTCTGAGAAACACACGTTCAATCCAAGCACTCTAACTGTCCTTTATTCAAAATCCCATGTCTTTTATAACACATGGACTCAAGTATCATATTATTGGTTAAGGATATTAACACCCTCTTGAAACTACTGGTTAATTAGGAATAACAACAGAGGTCCAACCTTTTTTATGGAAATGACCAGCTGCACGTATATTTACATTCTTGTGTTTTGCTGTTCTCAAAATATCCAGCAGTACCATGAGAGAGTTTTCTCTCTGTCCCAAACTGCAGCAAATATGCCTGATTGTTCTCTGCTTAGGCCTCTGACAGTATCCACAGTGGTGTAGAATTTCCTGCTCATTTCTTTCAGACTTTAAGAAAAACAGGTCAATTTTGCTCACAGAATAGCAACATCAGCAGCACACAAGGTAGAAAGCCCCTCTGGGAGAAGCAGTTTTCTTCACTGGGAGTGAGCCATGCCTTGCCCATCTTCAATGCATCAGAGGATCTCAGGCACCTAAGATCTGCTGGCTATTGTGAACACTCTTATAAGGGGAACATCATGGATTGGTCATCATCAAAAGCTAAGAAACTGCATTTAATGAGCTGTAGATGACAGTGCAAGCAGGAACTAAGAGTGAGGTACCTCCATACACAGTGTAGATCAGGTGACAGGACACCACCACCTGAATCTGGACTGTCATATTGTCCTGTGTTCCTTTTACACACTGATATGTTTCATTCACAATATGCCCAGTTAGCAGATCTAATACTCAATCTGTTTAAACTAATCCAGATTATTATGCCTAAAACAGTTTGGGGAACACTTAGGAAGCAACCTGAGGAAGGAAAACACTTTAACGGCAGGAGTGATGAACATGTACAGTTAAGCAGAAGACACAAACCTATGGAGCTATAGCTGGACCCAGAAAGCTATGCTTCGATAATACCTTTTGTTAATATTTATCAATAAAGTCCAGTCTTGCTTATGCTATAAATCAATTGAAACTTTTTCCCTAAGTAGTTGTAAGCTATTTTCTTTCTATTCATGCATACAGAAAGGAGGTAGACCAACTTTTGGCAAAATAGAACTGATAACTTTAGGGAAGCCAGACTTGTCCACTTGAAGTGTTTAAGACATGCTTGGAGAGAAACTCAGACAGGGTAGATCTCTAATGAGGTCGTGCAACTTAAAAGGATTTTAAATAACCAAGTAGAAATGTCTTCCAAAAAGTCCTTACATAGTGATCTACAAAATATAACTTTGCTGTGAAGTTGATTTTAAATTCTAAATGCAGATAGGAAGTTAAGCACTGGGATAGCATACAAAAAAAAAAATTGATTTGCTTGTACCCCAAGCCTTGGAGCAGGAGATGTGGGGACATGTATCTCTGCGTGTGTGGCATGCGGGAGACTGATGGTCCTTGGGATTATTTGGTTTATCTGTTCCATTACTAGTTTTGATCCTGAAAGTACAGTTCACTGTCTGCCAGTTAATGACTAATCATTAATATATTTATGAACTGCTTCATCCCGATTAGGGTTTAAACTGAATAGAGCAGCTTTTCAGCAGAGATACAACCAGACACAGTCAACTTCATGAACAGTGGTTTTTAAAATGCCAAACCTTGGTATTTTATCACCATCTGCTGGCAATAAAGTGTCATTCACTTAAAAAATGTAAATTCAGTCTCAGCATGTACAAAATTATTCTCTCCATGAAGATTCAGAGATCTTAAATGCAGCAAAGACTAGTAAAACATCCATGGAACTCAAGTCCCAAAACGTCATCTGAGGAACAGATTACATGATCTATATTCTACAAATATTCTGTCATTGATAAAGCTCTCACAGAATCATAGTCAGGTGCTGTCACATAACACTGACAAAGGCTTCAAGGCTGTTGGTAAGTGAAATAAAATTCACAGTACAGACCCAATTTCCTCTCAACCAGCGGCAAAGAACAGGTTGTGAAAGGTCAATAAGCCAGGAACTTTTTTGCAACCAAACCAGTCATCACCTCTTTCAGTTGCCCAGGGGGGTTTAAAATCATTTCCCAAATCTCAAAAAAGCAGCACTACTAAAAAGTAAACTATATTCTTCCTCCTTCCTGCCCTCTGCTGCAACCTATTGCCCTTATGCTTTCCCCCATCTTCACTACTCCACCTTTCCTCCCTTGTACCGCTTATCATGCCTAAACACCAGCACTGAGCTGGAAAAATCACTGGATTTCTCCCACTTAAATTCCCATGTGACTGAGGTTCCTCAGTTAAATGGCTGAACTGCCAAGATGGTTTCTCTAATTACTGGCAACAGAGATGCTCTTCCAGAGGACAGTTTCTGCCTTAGAGGAGCAACTGAATAGAAAAAACAGAAGGAAACTGTTTTTAATTTAGGTACTTCCCTCAGGTAGTTAAGTTGGGTAAGAAGGGCTCACTATTATTTTTTTGCCTTAGTGCTCGACCTAGAGGCAATTACAGACAAACTTCTGCTGCCCCAGTGAGACTTGTTCAGCATGGATGGGATCTGTGGTGCTACATAAATTTCTCCTGAGCACATACAAACTGGGATTCTCCAAATATTTCATATCTAGATACAGGTGGGCTTATTTTCACAGCACCTTTTCTGACTCAAGACTACCCGCCAGCAACTTGCAAGTGTCTCCTCTTACAGCATGAGGAAATTAGGGCTTCTGAAAGAATGGATCATCCAAATTTTAATTTTTTACCTTGAGCAAAACAATGCATTTTTTGACCCATGTCTTGGAAACAACAGAAACATTCTGGCTGAAACTTTTACATATATAAAAATATAAACCAATGAAAGCACGTACTGAAAAGAACTTTAGTCCTAATGGTTAAAGTTTGGAAAAGTTGAGAAGCAGCTAAGCAAAGGTCATACCAGTGGAAAATTATAATGCAAATTAAAATCTTTTAATATAAAACAGTGCCACCAATTGCACTTGTGTTCACTGTCTCCAGATTTTGATTGCTTTATTTAGTTATTTGAACATACTCAAAAGAGCATAACTAGGCTGCAGTTAAGTTAGGCACTTTGGCTTTTTTTTCCAGTCTCCAAGTAAATATTCAACCTCTGTAGATTTATCTGGTAACTTTTTTCTGACCACTGTTTCTGTAAACAAAATGCTCACTGACTTCAAAAGGGAGAAGATTAACACTTATGGGTCAACAGCCCTGAGGAAAGCAGCAACACAACATATACAGGCCAATGCTCAGCACAAAAACAATTAAAATCTCTTTCTGAAGTGACCTTAGAGCCAGTGACCCTGAACCCCTAGACACCACATTCCTGCATGTTTCATTCAGTCTTATTCCTCCTCTGTCCCAAGAGGCAGCTCCTTCTTCACCATTACATAACCTTGTCCTTCCTATTACACATCTCCACTATCCCACATGCTCTCAGCCCTATTCCTGGTACCCAACAGCAGCCTCATCCATGCTCTCAAGAAGCTGAGCTCTAAGATTCCTCAGCTACACCAAGAAAACAATTCTTGAAACCGTCCAGGCGTGTTAAGTCAGGGGAACAGGTCAAGAGTTCATTCTTCTGTATCATCTGATTTCACATGGCCAAAAACGAGAGCTTTACCACCTTCCTGAAATGGGAGAGACATGCACCTCTGGGCAGATCTGTCCAGTGCCTTCCTGACTGCTGACAGCTAGAACTGGCTGCAGAGCTGACTGCTCCCCTGCAGTGAATCTGGGGGAAATGGACCAAGAAATTACAAGAATGATCAAAAAACATGTAACAACTTCTGCACAATAACTGACTACATAGGCTACAACTCCTCAGTCTGGAAAACATGCAGATGATATAGGTTCAGGAAATCCTTAATGGCCTGGGGAGTAGAGAGACAGCAGAAAAATACACTGGCAAACAAAGGGTAAAAGATGTCCAGAGAAAGAGAAAAGCAGAACAACAAAAAAACCTCCACGCTGCCACATGAATATTTTACAACCTTTTTCAACTGTGACTAATGTGAAAAGAAGTACAAGAAAATTACTCTTTATTCAGGAAAAAAGTTACTTATCACAGCCCTTGCTCATCCAGCATCCACACCTTGCTGCACCCATGTTCAGACACGTGTAGATGCTGCTGGTCTGTGTTTTCACATATTCTGGCACACCACTCAACAGTGTATGGGTGAAGTTTTGTGTTAGTCTGGACTCAACCTGCCTGAGGTTTCTTCCTCTTACTCCTGCCTTTGATTCACCCAGGAACAGAAACTTCTTCTCAGAGGTTCTCTACACGTAACTGTTTTCTGTGTTGTGCCACTATCTGTTACTACTGAATAGGAAATACTTTCCCTTACTGCACTCACGGAATGTGCCTGCTCTCTATGACCTTCTATTACCTAAATGGCATTAAGGCATGGATCTTAGTAGGGGTTCAAGTGAACATCTGTGTCAAAAGTAAGTTCTAGAGCAACTTCATAAACAGGCTGAGATTAGCTTTTGGCAGGGGGAGCAGCAATGGCTCTGCTGCTGTCATTGTGCAGAAAGTTCAACAAGTTTTAGATAAATAGTAAATAATTAGCTTTAAATTTAAAAAAAAAATCACGTCTAAGCAAGAAAGCCCCTCTGAGATCAGGCCTGAGTGAGAAATGAACCTCACAGACAAAATTTTGAAAGGTCTATTAAACAACAAAAAGTAATTAACAGTTAGAGACCTCAACGGGCAGTCTGCCCAAAACACAAAGCAAAGAGTGACAGCACTGGGTCCCTAACCACAGACAGTCACACCCAGAGGCACGCCTCGTGACTGGGGGGGTTACATTTCATACCCCGAAGCTTGGGGAAACCCCACCCTCAGCCCCGCCTTCTGGAGGTTTCACTACTGGCTCATTGATCTCCAGGGTCTTCTCACTGGATGGTTGGCTCGATGTCATCCGGGGATCTTCTTACTGGATTGTCAATTGTCCAATAGTGTTCTGGGGACCATCCCCTTATGATAATGAGGTTTACATCCACTTCTAGAAGATTCCAACTCATTACCTATAATAACTATTTTGAACCAATTTACAATTTTTTTAACCTTAATGAACAGTTTAGTAACCCATTAACAATTAATCCACTTTTAACTATACGAAAGCCAACCTTTACAACCTCCTTCCCACTTAAAACACCTGCAAGATGGGGTTGCCATGAGCCTTTTAGACATGGTATAATCTCAGAGGTTTGCAGTAAACTGGCAATCTGAGATGAGGTCTTGCCTAATTAGCAGATTTCTTGTGTCTCACTGGCTGCACTGCAGAGCTTGGCCACCCTCCACTAATTTGCAATATCTCAAGCTTTAAAACACTTTCTTTCTTTCCAGTTCATCAGGGCCAGCTGGAAAAGCACCTGCCAACCAGAGAACTCACTTGCAAAGGTTCAAATCCAAAATGAGGCCTGGGATTCAGCAGTTCTGCACTATTGCCTCAACACTTCTTACACCTGGGCTTCTTACTAAATCCAAGAGGTGAATCAGGCAGAAATACATATTCCATCCTGCCTGTACAAATAACTGTGGGCTACCATCAGGATTTTTAATAGGCCTTGCTCTCATAATTCCCTCACATTTTCTCACTGCAAGGGACAGGTATCAGGCACTGGGGTCTTCATTTTGTTTGAGTTTTTAGCCTTTGGAAAGGTAGCACAATCCTTTGCTAAAACTTTGCTATCACAAAGGGGGCAACAAAAACAACCCTGGGAGTCTCCCCGTCTCCCCAGTGACAGACCACTGTTGTAAGCCACAGGGACAGTGCCCAGGGCCTGGCATGGCTGAGGACAGGAGAAGCTGTCCACCAAAGGTGATCCTGGCTGCAGGAAAGACCCTGACATTTCCTACAGAGATGGGTCAATCACAGGTTTCAGAGTCCATAGCAGCACACTGGCATGGTAAAAGGGGAGAGGTTGCATATAGATTTGTGACAGAAATACTAAAACAGGTATGATTAAGATTGAAGCATGAATTTTTGGTGTTTATACAACACCAAAAGACAAAACAGAACAAGATTTAAAAGAATAGCTTCCATAGAAAGTGCAGAACACTGTTCCCAGTCAAAGTGAGGAATGATTTATCTCCATCTATCCCAGCCAGCCTTTGCTCTGACACCCAGGAGACCATAAGCAATGAAGCATAGGAGCTTCCCCCAGCCAAAAGAACACAGGTGCAGCTTATATCGCACTAACTTGCAAGAGAACCACCATCTAAATAGACTGAAAAACAATCTTTGTGTCTTGAGCTGAGGGGAACAGTTATCAATTATCATAATTTATGGAGATTTACAAGACGATCTGCTTCTCTTCATCTCCCTGTTAATTTTCTTCCTCTGTTGCCTGTTTGATTTCATCTCATGTCTAGACAGCATTATAATGGATCTGTTGTAATTCAGCCTAGCTAAAACACAAGGGGAAAAGCCTCTGTGGCACCTTTGCTGAGAACACTCCTGCCCACAGCCCCCGGGGCAGCGGCGGAACCGGCCGGGAGCTGGGCCGGGCGGTGTCGCCTCTTCCCGCCCATCATGCCTATTAGCGCCGTCACGCGAAAGAACTACATCTCCCGTCATGCTCCACTCCGACCCGCCCACACCACCCGTGCGTGACGTCGCGTTGTACCGCGGGAGTTGTAGTCCTTGGTGGCGCCGCGGAAGTGACTCGGCGGCGCCGCGGTGAGCGGGGGCGTGTTGACTTTCCGGGGACGGCGCCCATGGAGGCTCAGGAGTAGCGAGGCGTCTGAGGGGGTTCGCCGGCCGCCGCCATGTTCGGCTGCCTGGTGGCGGGCAGGCTGGTGAGCGCTGCCCGGGCTCGGGCGGGGCCCTCAACCCGCTCCGGGGCGGGGTGGAGCTGCCGCAGGGCCCTTGGCACCCGCCGGCCCCAGGCAGGGGGCCCCGCCTGCCCGGCGCTCGGCTGGCTCCTGCCCCGCGTCCCCACAGGCACCTGCCATGTAGAGCGTCCTTGCCGGGAGGCGCTTACCATCCCCCTGTCAATGTTGTCTCCTCAGAGACAAGCTGGAAGCTTAAAAGAAGCTTTTTAAGACTAGATTGTGCCTTGGCTGCAAGGATGTGGCATCTCGGGTAAAGAGGAGGGTATCTTTTGCTCTGGCATTCAGCCATCCTTCTGCTGCCTTTCTCAAGGTCTATTGTATTTCCTATGTGAACAGGTTTCCATGATCCTGGGGTTGTGCCAGCCAGGTGGTCAACAGCCACTTCTTAGTGACTTGGCAACCTCTTCTGCACCCTATTTTCCTCCTACGCACATGGGGAGCGAAGGTATTCTGATCCTGTAGTCCCGGGTGGGATATGTGTTCAGTGCAGGTAGAACAAGACTGTTGTGTCTTTCTGGTAATATTTTTTGCAGTTGTTCTTCTGCTGTGTTTGACTTCTATCTGGCTATTTGCTCTTTAGGCTAGTACGTTCCTCACTTTTTGTTATGTACCACTTTAGGTGTATTTCTGTAAAAGGAAATTCACAGTTACAGATGAAGATGAAAAACATGTTAATACTAATAAAGGTTTTGTTCTCTTTAGGTACAAGCTGCACCCCAACAAGTGGCTGAAGACAAATTTGTATTTGATTTACCAGACTATGAAAACATCAACCATGTAGTGGTCTTCATGCTGGGAACTATACCATTTCCAGATGGAATGGGAGGATCTGTCTATTTTTGTTACCCAGACCAGAGTGGGATGGCAGTGTGGCAGCTGCTGGGGTTTGTCACTAATGAGAAGCCAAGTGCCATCTTCAAAATTTCTGGTCTGAAATCTGGTAAGACTGGTAGAACATAGAAATTGGTGAAATAGATGCATTCCTGAATGCATAAGGGATAAATGTGTGGAGATTGCTTTGAACAGAAAGCTACATAAAAAGGCAGCACGCTCTGTGTTTTCAGATAGTTCTGAGCAGATATACTAGAAGCAGCCTGTCAGCTTCATGGAAGTCTGTCTATGTGTTTACTGTTCCTTGTGAAATTTCTCTTTCATCTTCTCCTGTGTGTGGTGTTGATCTGGAAATTCTTTTAAGCCAACCTTGATGTGTTTTTGTGTTTCTGCATAGATAATCTGAGGAAAAATGATCCTGTAATTTCCCTACCATGTTTTTAGGTGTTTGTCTAGACATGGCAGCAGCATTTTCTTTCAGCTTGCTCTGCTAAGTGGTTGTATTCTTTGTAGCACAGACAGGTTTTGCAGGGAATAGAGCCTGGCAGTGATTTCTGACAGCTGGCACTACCCAGCTAGGGGCAGTTGCTCTATAGAATTGTCCAATAGAGGGTGTCCTCATTGGAAAGCAGCTTTCCAAACCTTTCAGTACTTTCGGTACATGGAGTAGGGTGTGTGTGTGTGTCTGTGTATGTTTTCCTAAATACATGGGGGTTTGCTGTGTGCATTATAAAAATGATGACACATTCCAGTGGCACACCTTTGTCGTATGAAAGGGACAGATACATCAGTCAAGCAACTTAGAGTGTTACAGTGATAAAATAGTACACATTTGTAGACTTGGGTGTAGTCTACATCTTTAACTTGAATATCTGTTTAATTAAGCATTGAGGTTGCTCTGCTAAAATGTATTCATTCATAACATGGCATGGTTTTTTTTGAGTCAGTCTTGGATGTGGCAGTATGGTTGAGATAAGGACTCTCAAGCTGCAGAGGAAAATGAATTCTGATCATACATATTCCTCAAAAATTTGGGCTTTCTTACAGAAGAGGGAGCAACTGCGGGAAGGGTTTGAGGAGACGTGGTTTTGTGTATCCCAAAGCTGCATGGTTAGTACAACAGTAAAGCATATCACCAGTGCTTTTGGCATATTTTTCTCATGCTTGAAAGACTCATTGATGTGTGCTCTCAGACAGTTTTAGAGGAAAATGCATTTTCAGATGCTTTTTGCATGATTAGCCAAAATTTCCCAGTAAGGGCTGCTCTCAAGGAAGAATTCAGTGACACAGTTGAACACATTTGCAGTGCCTTAAGGCACTGCTGTGCTTGATTTGAGCAGCAGAGAGCTCTGGCATTCTCGTTTTCTGCAACTTGCTCTGACTGTGGACTCAGTCTAAGCTATACAATCTTAGTTTCCATGGCCATAAAAAATTTCAAGGTGGAGAAAACTATGTAACAGAGAGCTGGAATCATTGAGAGATATTACTGATACTTGAACTCTGCATTTTGGGTTTAATACCTGGTTGAGAGGACCAAAGGTGTGTCCCTGTCAGCTCCCTGGGAAGCAGCGGTTATAGCAGAGTTTCATTTGTTTGCACATAGAGAAGGGGCTTAGAAATGCTCCCTGCCTTGGAATTGTAAAGTTTTTTGTTTTTCAGTTGTGCCTGAAGGTGTGGTAGAAATAGAAAACAAACTTTGGACTTGTATTTTGCACCCTTACTGGAAGTATGTTCAGAAGTGGGATAAGAGTTACAGCATAACTTTTGCGATGACGGACTTTTCCGCTGTGATGCTGTTTATGCTCTAATATGATGTCTGCATTTGAAGCCTACACATGGGTAAGGGTTGTGTTGTGATTGGGCTGAAAGGTAATGAAGGCTCAATCATTAAATTAAGGGTCCAATGAAGGGAAAGAAACAGGTGGAAAAATAGTTTTCTGATAGCAGTTCCTCTGCTTTAATGTGATGTAATGTGTTGGAGAGTGTAGGGTCTGGATGCAAAAACCTGAGCTTGTATTTCAGTACTGATTAACATTCTCTGTATAAGGTTTGGAATGCTAATTGCAAGAGCCAAAAATGGAAAATGTGGAGTGTTTCTCCTGGTGTAAGGATGGCAATGGATGCTTTTATTTCACACTTTTAGGCAGACATCTTTCCAAGGGCATGGTTCTGTGGGAGTTCATGCAAAGCGAAAGGAATGGATGTGTTTTAATGTTTGGATCATGACTGTCTAAAGTAATCATACATTGTAACAGAGCCTGTTGTTTGAGGATGTTACATTTTTATTGTAATGTTGTCTTCTCAGGTCACGATGTTACAAGATGTGAAACTTGTACCAGCTCTGTTGCTATTGGTATTTTTATAATAATGAACTTGATACTTGGTTTCTGATAGCTTGTATCAAGCAAGCATCTATCAACAGCAAATGCTGAGATCATACAGCAATGATGTTTCTCAGAAGAGGTTCTAAGATCATTATCTTCTTACTTACCTTGTGTTAAAGTAACATTTTAATCGGAGTGCTTTACTTGTGAGTTAGCACTATATTGCAGTGGTAGGAGCTGGAGTGAGGAGTAGCACTTCAATTGAAAAGGATGCTGAGTTTGTGAGGGTACTTTCCATATGAGTTGGCTGTTTGATTCTTTGTGCCTTGTGTCTCTGCAGAGGAATGGTCAAGTTCCTGAGGTCTTCAGTCTTGATCTCAGTTCAACTTGTCAAACTGTTTTTGCTGGCTGAGTTTTCTGACTAAGTCAGATGGTGCTTTAGACCTTAGTAGAACTAAGTCAGATGGTGCTTTTGATCTCCATTAGCCTTTCTTGAAGCTCAAGATAGTGCTGACTGGTCTATAGGACAGCTCTTGATTAGCATTGCTTTCTCCTGCTAGTAAAAGGCCAGAGAGTGTTGCTGAAACATTGCCTCTGTGTTAAGAGGGTACTTGACTATTGTGTTCCCACAAACACAGGTGCTGTATTAGTGTTTGTTTACTGGTAGCACTGTGTCCCACAGAACTTTTCCTGCATTTTCCTTTAGAGATGCTGACATGATTTAGAGAAGAGTACGTGATTTAAGTGACTCTGATTATCTGTCCTTGTTTGCAGAGACCTTGGCTGAACCTGGGAATGAAAGTATGAGTTGACAAAGGTCGGAAGTGAGGGCAGAGGGCTAGGATGTTGCCTGTGTGAGTGGCATGCAATTTGGGGGTGGTTCCTTGTTCTCTTTGTGGCACTTGCAAAGTCAGAGGCCTTTCTGTTCCATGACTATTTCTTTGACCTTTGCTGCTTCTGGTGGGTTTAGCAGTTCAGATGAGACCTGCTGCTGCCCAGTCCTCCCTGAGTCAGAGGGATCATAAACTAATGCTCTCTACTTTTTCAGAGCAGGTTCACTAGAACCTGGCTTTAATGAGTGAATCAAACAACTGCAGCAGTGCTGCGTGTTTCCTGTTTATCTGCAATTGACAAAATGTGAATTAAAAGCTTGGTTCCTGTAGAGAAAGGTTCTACTGTCTTTCACTCACTGTTCGTATTTCCTCTTGAATCCAGTTACTTCCCAGGGAGCTGTGAAGTCATGTTTTTCTGTTTCCTAGAAATTTCCTTATGATCTGTTGTGCTTTATAAACATACCAATCACACTGTTCCAACTGTTGTGCTTGTGTGTGCTTGTGTGTACTTGTGCCTGTGCTTGGGCTGTGGTTTTTCTGTATTTCCTGGGAGACCCCTCTGCTGAGAGCTGGGGAATACCTTCTACAGGAGAAACTCGGCGGTTTAAGTTACACAGCCTTTACACGTGTGCCAAACCTAACATATGCTGTTCGTGGTGCTTTCAGGGAAGGGAAGTCAGCATCCCTTTGGTGCCATGAACCTCCCACAGACTCCAACAGTGGCTCAGATTGGAATCTCAGTGGAACTGCTGGAGAACCTGGCCCAGCAGACTCCTGTTGCAAGTGCTGCTGTGTCATCAGTAGATTCATTCACAGAGGTAGCCTGGACATTCCGTTTTCAGAAATTCTCTGTTCTAGGGAAGTCTCAAGAATTGAGCCTCTGAAGGACTAATTGGGGAGTGGGTAGGGGATGCTGCTGGGGGTGGCAGTAGGATTGTAACCAACCTAGTAATTGTCAAATCATTTGGTTGGATGCTTTGATACTGTGAAATTGCTTTCTTCTTACACTGAAAAACTGTTTCCTGTAAAAGACTGGAATTTGCATGCTCAGTGGCATGAGGCCAAGAGATTCATTTGTGTCAGTGACACTCTACCATAAAATCATTTATGCTACTTGTAGGAGCAGCTATGACTAAATACATGTAAAAGAGAGTGGATCTTTGGTGATTTGTAGGTGCTGAAACTTCAGTACATAGACTTGCACGAATGGTCAAAAATTACTCACAAGTTAAGGCAAATGTGGGCATGGATGCAGATGGATATTCAGGTGTATCACTTTCCCTGGAGAAATCCTTCTGATACAGCTCTGCAGAACTACAGAATTGTGCCCTTTCCCACAGAAAGATTTTTTTTTTCCCCCCAGTGCCTTCCCTGTGGATCAGGCCTTGGGCTACAATATGTGCCATTTTTTAACCCAGTCTGTCCATTACTTTGAACCTCTGGAAATGCTCAACCAACTCTGGGAGTTAGTTGGCAGTCTAACAGCAGTCTAAGGCAAGCTAGACCTGTATGGTGGGTTTTGATTTCCCTAACGCTGATGGCTCTGGCATTTTCTTTTAACATTTCAGCAGCTGGTGAGGTTTTTCTTCAGGCCTTTTTCACTTTCTCACTTTCCTTCCAGGTGCTTGCTGAAGGAGACTGGTAATTGTACAGTAATCCTGATACTGTAGCTGATATTCTTTGGCAGTTTATATACATTGTAGCTCCAAAGAGGTAATGTCTCTTGGAGAAAGTTACCATAACTAGGAGTTGACCAACAGCTATTTTTGTATAGTACAGTTAATCGAGGTTTTGTGGAGTTGTTAAGGACAAAGGACACCTAAATAATATTTCTGATTCCACCGATTTTTATTATAGCTGTAGTTAAGTTACAAGGAATAACATACCATGTCAGATCATTTGCAAGGTGGCTCATGGATTTTTCTGGCAGTAGCATTTAAAGAAAAAAAAACCCAGCTCATTATTGCATACCATTTTTACAAACGTTCTTTTCATTTAAGTGAGTTTTTTCTATTAAAAAAGAGCAGCATCTAACTCTGAGGATCTAACTTAATTGAAACTGAAATTGTAATAGCCTTCAAGGAATGCAATTGACCCAAAGGCTGAAGTACTACTTAGTCCTACAGAGAAAAAGTGTGAGGTCAAAGTTGAAGGAAACCTTCAAGGGAGCAGATTGCAGAGGAAGGACATATATGACTGGGAGCATATTTGTGAATAACTAATGACTTTCCTTTAATATCTGATATCAGTTTTTTGGAACTCCTACATTACAGCAATGAAAGTAATTTTTATTGGCAAAATCATCTATTGCTATCCTAAGTTAAGGAGCTGCTCTCCTATTACATTTTTAGTAAGTTTTATGAAGATTTATGATTGACTATGTATGTATATTTATATACAAACATATTCAATCATAAATCTTCATAAAACTTATCATACAATCATACAATATATGATTATGTTTTTATGTATATAAAGTTACATATAAAAAAGAAATATGACAAAACCCTAGAGTTCTGCATGTGAGTGGGGTGAGACTGATAGTATGGTTCTGGGATATAATTTCTTCTGCTCCTTTTGTCAGAAGGCAGCACAAGACTGTGCATTTATTAACTCAGGCTCTGTTTTCCTGTGTCATTTCACTGTCTATGAAATTTTCTATATGAAAATTGCTTGTTCTCCTAACAAAAGAAGGCATAACATTAAAAAAAAATAGAATAGGGGAAATAAGAGGGTACCATAGACTTGTGTATTTGTAGACTGGCTGGGAATGTCCTACAACCTCATCCTCTGCACACAGGGCTTGCTCTTTCTTGGCCTCTCTTTCACTCTTTTGCTTTCCTAGTCCTACAGTTTAGGAGTGCCCTGTGCATCCTTTAGGTGTTTTCCCCACAAGATCTTGTAGTAAAAGATACCAGGACAACAGACATTCTGTTGGGAATGCTGAAGTTGTAACTAGACAGATTGCAGACTTTCCCAATGGTTTAACAAGTGTTTTTCTGGGAGCGGGAATGGCAGCTTTGGCCCAGTCTGGAGTTCTGATGGTTTAATTTGGAGGACAGAGACAGCTCTTGTCACTGCATCACTTCTTTGTCACAAACAGAGAATGTTCTTCCAAAAGCTGTTTGTCCAGTTGGATGAAATTGAGCAGGGAGAGGGCAGGTGAAGATTCTTAAAATGATTTCTGGATGCTGGATGGATCTGAGGGCAAGACTGAAGATTAGGATGTTTTGATCATTGTCTCTGGACTTACTATATCCACTTTCCCACTGTGTTTTAGATGACAATGCTAAAATTACTTCATGTAGGAGCTGTATATATGTTAAACTTTTGCATAGAAATTCAAATTAAAGGAAGAACTTCCTTAAAATATCTCTTGGTTTTTTTCAGTTCACTCAGAAGATGTTGGATAACTTCTATAACTTTGCTTCCTCGTTTGCTGTTACTCAGGCACAGATGACCCCAAATCCTTCTGAAGCTTTCATTCCTGCAAATGTAGTTCTGAAATGGTAATGGCAATGATCTCTAGTAACAAATGTTCTTTTTTTCTAGGCATTAGACCATCATTTCTAAGCATTGAACTATTATCATGCTATTCAGTGAGATGATGCAAAAGTGTTTAAAACTGTTGTTGTCTATTTCTAGTATAGAGAGGTCCCGCCCACAGTTTTTATATTTATTTGTCAGCTTTTTTTTTTTGTTAGAAAAATGCTATGCAACCAATTAAACTTTTTCAGTTCTAAAAATGTTGCTTTTGAGATGTGTGTATTTGCACTGTGTTGCTGATAATGCAAATGCTCTGGCGTTGTGGGAAGACAGAGCACACTGATATTTGTCAATTTGTTCTTATTTATTTTAAATGGTATCTTCTTAGACATATTTCCAGCATAGTTGCCTTACTTAAGAATATGTGAGAGGTGACGAAATCATGTTCCTAGCTGACCTGGTTCTGTCACAAAGATCCTTGAGTCTAAATAGGAAAGGCCCTCTGAGAGTTGTTTTCCAGGGACTGGTTTAATATCTATCTGTGGATAGGATGTGTAGTCTGGAGATAAACTGTGAGCTACAGGCAATCCTTTAGGTTATCTGAAAATGTCTTTCTTATCCGTTTGGCCTTATTTATTTCGCCTCTGCAGTATTAACCTAAGCCCTTTTTAAATCAGTATTTGAGGCTGTCTGAATACAGTTTTATCATTAGTACAAATCTCATGAATATGCAAGCAGTTGATGTAAGCTACATGTTTTGTTTGGGAGTGTAATTTGATGCAGATGCCTTGTGTTTAGAAGGTAACTACAAACTCCATGAACGTGTTTGGGTAAGGTATCTGATGTGACTGGTCAGTGCCTGGGTGAGGCTGGATTGATTTGAAACCCTTCAGAGTCCTTTCTTATTTGAGTTGGGCTATGAACTATGAGGCATAGGAGAACATTTTGCTGTTTCCTTTGTTTCATTGGCAGTACCTTTTGATTCCTTACGTTTTGTGAGGATTAAAATGGGGGTTTTAACTTTTGTGGCTCAAAGTCTATAGGCTTCTCTATTTTTTCTTTTTCATTTAGAAAGACACAGAAATTGTATATTTTGCCTATTTCTTCACTGAATGTCAGCAGTGAATTCTGATGTTCAGTTTGTTCATAGTTTCCTTGGTTTTGTGAGTATGGAAAGTGAAGTTAGGACAGCATGTGTGCATACATGCTTGCATTATGTGTTAGAGAATTACATTTCCTCATTTGATTTTACTAAAACATTACGATCCAGCCTCAGATTCATACTTCTACCTGCCCAGACTTTTATTTCCTAGCCCAAAAAATGTTATGCATATAACAGCCACTTATAATTCATAGACTTGTTTAAGTTGGAACAGACCTTTAAGATGGAGTCCAGCCATTCACCTCCTGCTGCCAAGTGCACCACAAACCCAGGGCCAATAAAACATGTCCACACGCCTTTTAAACACCACCAAGGATGGTGACTCCACCACTTCCAGTGCTTGACAGCCCTTTCAGTGAAGAAGATTTTCCTCATATCCAACCTAAATTAACTTAAAATTTTACCAAGCTTGAATGAGTCTCCTCTGGGATACTGCTTTAACAAAATTAATCTTGTTGAAATACACAAGTCTAACTGCGAATATTCTAGATATGAAATGGATTTTGGATTTACTAATTTCCTGGTGTGAAGTAGATGCAATTTATCATGTTCTCTGCATAGACTAAATTATTTGTACCCTTTTTTAAAAATACAATTTTATATACAGCAGCTGTTATTTTTTGGTTGTTTTTTTATTTTTGTAGGTATGAAAACTTCCAGAGACGTCTGACACAGAACCCTCTCTTTTGGAAAACATAAGCTTAAATTCTGTCATTTGGAGTTCTTTCTAAAGTGTTACCTGAAAGCTGCATCAAATAACGCCACTGAAGATTTTTGGGGGGAGGGGGAGAAAAACCCAAACAACAATTAGTCTAAATAGACAAACTAATAACTTTTATATTACTCTTGAACGGTATTTAAAATTAAAATCAATGAAAATTACTAGCCTGCATGTTGGTTTATTTAATTGAAGTACTTGGCTGCAACAAGAAATCATTGTTCCATGTAGAAATACTTTTTTTAAACTGCATTTAAAGTGGAAAAAATTACAAGATGAAAAATGGCAGCACTGTGTCATACTTGTGTGGTGCTTTGGGGCATTGTACACAAAACAAATGCAGTTTTTCCTTCCTTACGTCATCTGAAGGGTGATGGGGCAACTGCAAATATGCTCATTTTCCTGCTGGTGTTTCCACTGTTAAGTTCTTTCGCTTTGTGGACAACCAGTATTCCTGTCTCCAACTCATATAAATGGTACAGCAGTATTTCCCTCTTTGGCAGTAAGACAGTATTGAGCTTAATCTTGGAGTACCTGTCTTTAACGTTTCCTGTATGAAAATGTAATGAAGAGAAATCTTTGGGAACTTTGGCTGTGCTAGAAGAATTATTCCCAGTAATAAGAGAGTAAAATCTTGTTTCTCTTAGAAACAGATGTGGGGTGTCTGATAATGCTGTCTAGGTTACTGGCACCAAAGGCTGTCACATTTGCTCATAAATTCATAGGATTTTGGTGTGGTCTGAGTGGTTCTCATGACTGCTAGTGAGATGGCTTCAGCCACATGTGCCCAGGTGTCTCATAGGTGAGCTCCAGCTGGCCCTTCTGATCACATTAGCCTGATCAGAAATACTATTTTGAACAATGGATCTTGCCTTTGTAAGTTACTTTCTGTAACCAAGGACTAAGACTTGTTCCCAAATCACTGGCATGAAAATAAAAGTTTTTACTGGTTTCATTGACTGGGGAATGAAGCCTTTAAGGAGTCCTTTATTGAGTCAAATCAGCCTTAGGTACACTTGTCCTGAGAATGGAAACTCAGTCCTTTGAACCTGCTCACTGACAGCCTATGTCATTTCTGCCTCAGCTTAAAATGGACTCTTCCCTTGCATAAAAGCAGAGGGACTCAAGGAATTAAAGTTATGAGCTCAACCTGGGGCTCAGAAGAAGAGGAAAACAGACTGATGAAACCCAGGAAAGCTGTGTAAGAACAGCTTTTGAAAAGTAAAACTAATTCTCCAGGTAATTTATGGAACAAAGCTCAGGGTTATTTCCTAGAAGCCATGGCACAGACCCAAGCCCTAAAAATTTGGGTTGCCTGCTTGACTAAAGGCATTATTTTCTTAAAGACACATTTGTAGGCCAAATGTTTGTGGAGAAGCAGCAATGAGGGAGTTAGCAGAGGCCCAGGCTCAACTCCCTCAGCAGAATGGGTCATTAGGATCATTCTGTGTGACCTGTCAAATTCTGCTGTAGGATATAGTAGTTTTGTCACACAGGTGGTAAATGCCTCTCCTAGCTGGTGATAGAAGTGGATCAGAAGAGACAGAGGGACCAAATGGAAGTAGTCACGGCTCAGCTACTCACACTTCTAAGGAAGCATCTGACTGGTGTGGAAGTAAGTAATTAACACTTTATAGGCCTTTGCAAGGCATCACGAGTTAGGGAATGTGTATCTATATGACGTAACAACCTCACTGCATCAGCAGGATTTAATTAACAAAGGAGTGATTTATTTGCAAAAAAAGAGATACTATCTACAACTTCCTCATCTGACCTCTATGAAATAATCCTCATGTCACTAGACCTTGTTGCAACTTTCTATGGCCCTCACTCACTATCTGACCTGGTTTGGTGAAGAACAACTCATAGAACTAAAGGTATTTAAAACCAAGGGCCCTGTTTGGGCACAGGCTGTCACTCTGCTGCTCAGTCTTCTCTAGTTATAATGAGCTACTTCTGTTCTGACCAAAGCTGCATTCTGGTTATTCTGGATGCTGGTGGGATTGCTGTTTGGGCTTCAGGAAGCCAGACACACCAGACTAGACCGTGTGGGTGGGATCACTAAGTCCAGCATGAGCGCTGTGGCTGCTCTTGCCCCAGCTCCAGTCATTAAGGCTGTAGATCAAAATATGCAATTATATGGGGTTTGAATAATTCAGTAGTGTAGATTAAGAACTCTTCCCAGTACTGTAGCCACTGTGGGTCAGCAGGTGTTGTCTCCAAGTTCACTGAATGTGGCACATGCTTGAGAGCATCATTGTAAATTACTTTTCTTTCCTGCTGTGACTGAGCTTACAGGGAGGAAACCTACGGAGGGAAGACTCTATCCCCCTTCAGTATCAGTATTTTGCCTTTCACAACTGCTGTGAAAGTAGAACTGATTCACTTCTATGGGTCGTTTGGATGGCCAGACTGTGGTTCTCAAGCGTAAGTGCTTTTTCTTTCTAAGCTTTGAAGCATAGGATTATGGTGGGTGAGTTTCACTAGCTCTGTGAGATCCTATCATATAGATCACTAGTTAGGATGCTTGAGGAAACAGCCATTTAGTTTGTCTAAGGCAGTTTAATGTAAGAAACTCCAGGGTCTTCTACCCTGTCTCCCAACAACACAGTTGTTTTAAAATGGGAGAACAGGATTATATAGAAGCAGTTCAGGAATAAATCTGAGGAGAAACAAAGATACAATGCATACATCCATCTATTTTGCCTTTAACATGTATATATCCTGTTTTTTCCCCACACACAAAATACTAAAAGTCCTTCCTCCAGGTATGTCCAGAGATATAATGCCTGTAATATTAACAATAATATAAATTATTTTGTAATGATCCTCCTACATTTAGAGTATTTTTACCCTTCCCAGTTTCTAGCTACTAGAGTGTTCAGGTTTTAAAGAAAACCTGTAAAAAAAAAAAGAAAAAAATAAAAACCAAACCAAACTGTCTACTGATCATTAGGCTTTGAGGCTAAACATACTCTTCCATGCCAAACTCATAACCATGACAGGGGTAGATATGTTTCCCTCCATTTTGGGACATTTTCCAAATCGTTTTCCTTTCAAAGCCAACAGGAATTGTTAGAGTGGGGAATCTTTTCACAAGGGCCCTACCTGTTTCTACATCTGCCCTCACTTCACCACCATGCCCAGAGAAAAATTTAAAAATACAGGAAGCAACAAGGTGCATATATTGCTGCTGGCTTATACAGAAACAGATGCAAAATTCATGGCAAGTAGTCAAAATTCTAATTATGCAGGGGATTTTTTTATTTGCTTTTAAAAAGTTGCTTCATTTCTGTATTGTAAGTATTTTTCTGACACAGCTGATGGTGACAGCAAAGCATTCGCAGGTGAACCTAACCTTGGCTGTACCACTTGTAGAGAAATTTAATTCCTTGACTTTTAGCCACAGAACCAGAGCTCCTCAATACAGTCAGTGGTGAAACATGAGCATGAAATGCACCAAAGAAAACAAGCACTCCTACCTATACTAGGAAGGGCAAATTCAATCCATATTTGCATAAAATTTTTTTGGCTTAACATTAAAAGCCTCAAGATGAATCTGATTTAAAATTGCATTGTGGTAATGTTCCTTATTCATTCACCACCAGATGGAGCATCACCACAGTAAACAGGACCATACTCGGGGGAGAGACCTTTTAAGTGAACCACTGATTTAACAATCAGGAACCTGTTTTCTTCTTCAAACTGTGGTACAAACCTTCTTGCCACTTCTGGGCAAAGTATCTGCCTGAAAGTTAGAACTGTAGTCCAAGCCTAGCATTTATGCAATTTCTAAATTTCTGAAAGTTGGTAGAATAAGACAAGGGTTTCCAGGTACCTCTATTCTTCAGCTTTTTTTTTTTTTTTTAATCTCTTCAGGGAGATACTCAGTGTGCAATAACTGAGGGAATTAGCAACTTTCAAATTTTATTATGCTCTTCATGCAGAGTTCATAAAGAACAGACCTCTGCAACAACACTTGCAGCCTCTGGAATTTCTTCAGTTTCCTGACTGTATTGCATTTACGCATCAGCCTGACTTAACCTCTCCCTCACCTGTCTTGAGATGGGGAACAGAAGGAGTCAATTACAGAATTTGTCAAAGAACAGACCTAAAGGTGGCCTGAAGACAATGGAGAAGAACACATGTTCTTTAAGGCTAATTTTGGTAGGTTTCTCCAATACAAGGGTTAAAACGCACTTCTATTGTTGAAGAATTTAGGCACTGGAGCTCTCAAGGTATATGTTTCACAAAAGTATATATTGAAAGGTGAAAAGGTTTTGGAAAATATTAAGTTCTTCCTTAAATTCTTTTGCAATGATTATAACTCTACTAGCTCTGTATCTTCTAGAAGGCACACAATAATTTTATTCTTTCTCCTTTTTTTAAGTCTAGAACTAGGCAACTGTAGGAAGAAAATACCCTAATGAAATAAGTACACAACGTTTATATCCCCTTGAGCTTTAGCAGTCTGTTTGTTGACAAAGAGACTTTTTCCCCCTGTTGTGTATCTTTAAGATATTATTAATTCTACAAGCAGATGGGGCTGACTGTTGTAAAGGAGAATTTTTTCTCCCCATGGCTTGTTACAGCTCTGCTTACACAAGTTCTTCCCTTCATTAACGCTTTTAATCCAATTTCAGCTCCACAACGTTTCTCAGGGCAAAGCTGGTGGAAAATTTGTTGGCATTTTAAGAGGACGGTCTTCAGCACATTCATAAGTTAAAGCTGACCCTAACTCTGTTAGGCCTCTTTCCAGTCAAGTACCACCCTTCCTTTCCTTCCTCTCAAACAGAACAGCTCATTTGTCAGAACGTACCACTTACGTGCCAAAACAACAACCACGGCAGAGAAATTCCTACTGCTTTTGTATCACATTTCACTCTCAATCCCAGCCACGGGAAAACACAGAAGACCCAGTCTAATGGCATGCTACTGTAAAGCAACTCCAAAGGCTAAATGGCACCAGCCTCCAACCCAAGTGTTCTTAGTACTGCTAATTCAATAAAAGCTCTTTCCTTGAGGCTGCAGGAAGCCTGAGCACTCCCACTGCCTTTCTGGAGTGCTCTCCCAACCACACCTCAGCCCCGTAATTTTCCAGACTCTGCCAACCCCACATACTTTCCCAGCATGACCTATGAGGTCTATGGGCCATTGCTGATGCATAAAAGCTGGCTCATACTATGCCAGCAGTTCCATAGATGCAGGAGGTTAAACACTTTCCCCAAGCTCCAGTCTCACCTGTCTCCCTCTTCAGCTGATGTGTGTTCAACTCTGAAGGAATTTCAGCTTCCTCCCTGCAGCACTCAGGCTTCTACATAGTTCTGCCCAGCTCTGTGGTTTTACACTTGGCTTCCTCATCATGCCCCCTTGGCCAGACACTCATGGGCACAAAAAAGATCATACCAGCCATTTGGCTTGTGCACAAAAAAAAAGGTCCCAAATCCACCTCAATTAAACACTAGTTTTAGACAGACCTGTGGTGCTACTGTAGTTCCCCAGTAGTAAGTACAAGGATTTAAAAGAGGAAAAAAACAAAGGAAAACATTCATATATTACAGACTAAAATTTGTAAA
Source organism: Picathartes gymnocephalus (assembly GCA_013390045.1). Lineage (NCBI taxonomy): Eukaryota > Metazoa > Chordata > Aves > Passeriformes > Picathartidae > Picathartes > Picathartes gymnocephalus. The sequence continues at coordinate 209,992 of WEKY01011595.1, forward strand.
CTGCTTGTCAGTTCTGGGCATCATTTTTTTCAGGTTGCCAAGGACACAAATCAAAACTGGTTTAGTCATTTTACTTCCAACTGAACATGTAGTTTATCTAACTACAGCATTTACAAGCTTCCCAAACTGTAACAAACAGAAAAAAAGTAATATCCTGAAAGATGAAAAGTCAGATATGCACTTAAGACATCTGTAGCAGACAGGACTATTTAATCTACTGATCAAAAAGGCACCATTATAATGCCAATGACACTGCACTTGTATTTCCATCATAACTGAATTCATTCTTTTTAAGTAACATGTTAGGCTGAAGGATAAGGGCATGGTAACGGAAAAAAGTATGTAAACAGTTCAGTCTCAATAAATGTTATTCACCTTCTTCCTCTTTCAGGTACACACAGCTACTGAGCAATGTCCTGGACCACTTTCTTAACACAGACATGAGCATTTCAGATATCTGCTGCCAAGATACATGCAAATGTTTTGAACACAGATTGTCACTGCTAATGATTTCTGCCATCTTATCCATTTTTCCCCTTTCATTTTTATTAACTGTACACATTTTAAACCTATATGAAATAGTATTGATTTTAGAATTCATTATTCCTAAGGCAAGTAAAAACACTGAGGACGCTATTTGGGAATACTAACAATAGAGGCATTTAAAATATATTTCCAATGACTGTCTTTTAGGACAGAATTCAAATAATAGAACAACGTCATCCACAAAACAAAGCCAGTAATGTTTTTTCCCCCTAGTCATTAAGAGATATGGTAAGAAGCAAATTCCAATTTGAGATTACTAAAAATGAAAACAATTTCAATCTGCAACTAACTTAAGGAATGAGTTCAAAATATTTTTAGAAATTGTTTAACAATTATTTATATTATATTCTTAAGAGTAGCATTTCCTTTGTGTTGTCCCTGAGTAATAGCTTGTTACAAAAGCACAAAATACAACTGCAAGCATAAATATACCAGTTTCTAGCAAGTTGTTGTACATTTGTGTGATAGCTCTACACAAAGAAATTTCCTAGGCTATAAGTGAAAACTCCTTGTGGGAAATAATTAAAATGGACAATTCAGAAAACTTTACAAAAATACTTCTTTTTATTAAAAGCAGCAATTTCAAGCAGAACAATACACAGAATGTAAACATCACTAAGTCCAGCTCCAGCCTGCTGAACCTTTGAGAAAGTCTACACTAAATGCATCTACTGTACTAGCAAGTTAACAGACTATATTATAATTTGAAAATATATTTTCTACTATGAATTAAGAAAAAGTACTTTATCGTAATCTGTCCCAGCGCCAGATACTGGCATCATCACACACAGCTATAAGGATACTGCTATCCCTGCTAAAACTGGTCTGTCGGATGGCAGCAACACATTTAGGATGAGTAAGAGTTGTACACCTAGAAAGAAAAGAAAATCATTCAGCTACCATGTTAAATTATGGAGCACATTATGGAGCACTGTTTCAGCAATCCCTTATTTATGTGACCTAGGAGGAATTGAAGGCAATAGGATTATGGCCTTCATGGTGTATTTTATATTCCAAAGGTGGACTTGGGAAAGCAGAGTTTCCTGTTTGGCTACAGTTGTTTCTCATCCACCCAATTTTTAATGAAGGAAAGATTGAAAGCTTACTGAACCACATTATTTAGGATTTCATAATTAGTGTTATTTCCCAGGGTTAGGAATAAAATATCAAGATAGGGTGATTAAAGACTGCAGCACTTTCAGGACCTTCATACAGTAATGTATTCATACACACATATTTACATGGATTATATATATAAATATATAGACATATGCATAATATATAGGGTATATACAAATATCATGCATAAAGTAGTTATATATACAGCGTATATCCATTTTATATACAATGTTTCTTGAGAGTGGAATTGTTTGGGGCCTTTTTGTTGTGTTTAGGATTTTTTTGCATTTGTATGTTTACACACATACATATGTATCTATATGTATCTAAGAGACATGCTGTAAAATTGCCTGGCGACACAGGTGAGGAAGTGAAAAGCCATACTGTTTTCTTCACACTGTGCTCATAGCTCACCTTTACACTCTCCTTTTTTACTACAGTCCTGTCGCCTATCCCACCTTTGTCATGTGCTACACCTGCCTAGCACATCTTTTAATGGCTTTGCAAAATTTCCACCCAATTAGTTTGTAAGCTGTGAGAAATAAATTGCCTTTTACTGTATCTACACATGGTAGCCAGCACAATCCAACTGGGGCCTCTTGGCATTACTATAACATAAATTATAAATCAGTGAGATATAATAAACATTAACCTTCAGGGGCTCACAATATTTATTTCCCTAGTAGTTATAATGGAAAGTAAGTAGTATTGTTAAAGAATTTCTCTAGTTATCAGAAAAGGAAAAAGTAAAGCACCCCAACTCCCTGTCTTAGCAAAAACAAAATAAAGTACTCACTTGGCTTTATGTGGATCCTCTATTTCTAAATCCCAAACATAAAGTTTGCCAACCTGATTGCCCAGAGCAAGCATCTTAAAAAGAAATCAGAGGATAAAGAAGTTTGAAAATACTCCCTCAAAGAATAAGGTCAGAATTTTATAAAGGCTCTAGAGCTGATAAATTGTGTGTGAACATTTAAACATGAATGACTTAATGAGTTTGTTGGAGGAGTCAGAAAGGCTGTAGAATTTGCCTCCTTTCTTCCATTTTATCACTCTGCAGACAGGGGATGAAGACATCAGGAAACATATTTTTGGTGGAAAATAAATATTTATTTGGTGGAAGTTTTCTCCACAGGCAGGACCCAGAATGAAAAATCGGGAGCTTCTGCAGGTTCATATAAAGCCCCTTACTGCAAACCATTCTGTTTCTCAAACATCACATGAACCAAGACTCTTCCTATGCCCATAAACATGTAATCAGTGAAAAGCTACACACCTTCAAATACAGCTAAGTCAGAGCTGACACGTACCTTTTGCCAGAAATCCATCGAAAATCTCATGTACCATATGTCACACTGGCTATAATCAAATCTCCCAAGAATGGTCACATTTGACTCACTGGGCTTGATTTTATCTATATCATCTTCCATCTTGCCAGGCTTCCAGCAAACAATGGCATTTTCACAAGACTGGAGTGAAACAATGAAAGGAAAATCACCTGTAATTTATACTGCAGAATCAGTCTAACTATAAGCAAACATTTAATCTCACAGCTTCCCCAATGACACTATGAAAAGCAGAACTGAAAATCTCACCTCTGCCCTTAGATCCCAGCCACATCACCAACAATAATCACTGTCCATCACTGGCAACCTGATGCCCTCACAGCTTTGGCAGGTAATAGGACTGCAGGAACCCTCCCTCACCTGCTTCAGATGAAGTCAACCAGATGTGCTCAAACACAATTTCATAAGCAGCTTAAACTCACCTTGGTTTGAGGATAGTTTACCCAATCCCTTTGACTAACAGGACCCTGCACTCACCAATTGCTGGCATCAAGGCAGTTGGGCTCCCTAGTTTAGTATCTGCAAGCCAGTGTTACTAGTGGATACAACACATTAATTAAAATTACTCCATGATGGCAACCCTTATCTCACTCTTTAGCAGCAGGATCCCTAATCAGTATCTATAGATTCCCTTTCCATATGTTCCATGCAGTTTATGGTTAGCCAGAAACCAAGTACTTGTAGCAGAGGTACATCTGAAGTAAGAATTTTCCTTTTTAAGTATAAGCTGACTACCCACACATCCTGACAGCTGACAAAATTCACAACACGCTCCAAAAAATCATTTGACACAAGACAGTAATTTAACCTAAGACCCAAATGCTAATAAAATTTCTAAGGTTTAGGATCCTCAGGACCAGCAAATAAATGTAATGTCGCTGAAAA
>WEKY01011595.1:213924-228075 GCA_013390045.1 Picathartes gymnocephalus
GCATTACCTTGGAAAGAATTAGGTCTCCCAGCCACCGTACACAGTCAACATAGTTTCTGTGTATGTCTCTTGTAGAAAAGTCAGGAAAGTGAATTTTCTGGGATACAAAAGGCCTATGGAGAAAATTGCCAAGTGAGGTTCAGAGAAACAAACACAGAAGCACAAATATAATTTTTAATAACCAGTTTTAACATATTTTAATGTTAAAAGAACAAGCCCAACTTTTTTTACATTTTATAACAAAGTAGATTTTGTATGCAGCTTGTTTTTCTTTTTAATAGTAATAGGAACAGTCCCTGTTTTCATCCTCATTCCTAATGAAATAACTAAATTTCCCATGTAAAAGACTGTGCAGAGACAGTGCTGAATAAAACCACTCCTTCAGATGCTGAATACAGCTCCTCTCACCAAATACTTCAAGAACTAATTAAAGCTCAGTCTTCCTGATGCTGCTTCTGCAACATCTAAATTGTTAACTAGAAATGCATACTTTAAAAAAAAAAAATCATCATTTTAAAAAAAAGCACGCTAAAAAGCATCATTTAATATTTGGTAACATTACCAAAAAAAGCGAGAGTATTTTCACAGCTAGTCTCATTGCTGAACATGTTCACTGTGTTTTAGACTCTTCAATTCTCTCAATGGTTTAACTGGAAGTTAAGATCAAAAAGTTGAAGAACTTCATAAAGGAGGATTTATCTATCATGTATCTAATTGTTATGTTTACTTGATAATTTACTCATATCTGAGGTCAAATCAGAGAATGATGAAAATTAAAGTTATTACTATGTAAACAGTTTTGTCCCCACCCCAAAGTCAAATAATATACAACAATTAACTACTCAAGATTATTGGCCATATTAATTACACAGATTTCATTCCCTTCTAGAAATTTTGAGATGAGATGAGATGAAGAAAAGATACTGACATCTGGAAATGCATGAAATACAAGCTTTAGGATAATAATTCTAGACATTTTCTACTCAAGCAAATAAGAAATAATTAAGATATTTAAAAATAAAAATCTCGGGACTTTGATTCAGAATTCAATAAAATTCCAGTGAAGCAAACATCAATAAGACCCATAATCCAGTGAGATTCAGTATCCAGCACAATATCCAGGTCACTCACTATCCCCAAGAACTCCCAGTATGGAAAGGAATTAACCTGGACCATGGATAGGAGTATTTATGTGGTGCAAAGACAGACAAGGAGATGAAGACTACATACCTGTTGGTTTTATTTGGGTTGTACTCGTAAGACTCTTTGATGGCATTAATCATTCTCTTGGAATTAATTCTCCAGAGTTTTAGAGAGTGATCCATCCCACAGGACATGATTTTTTCACCAAGAAGATCGTAATCCTACATATATAAAATAATTTTGAGCACTCCCACCCAAGGCTGCATTATATCAACTCAGATTTTATTCCATTGTTTCCATCAAAACAGTATTTTATGTGTAGAGCATGCAATAAAACTTTATCTTTCAAATAGAAAAATGCTAAGAATGCAATCCAGCTCACTGCAAAGCAGCACAGCATCTTAATAATTATATTTAGTCTCTCTCAAGAAAGAGAGACATATTCAACAGCACTGACAGACAGTGAATCTACAGCTAGTTCTCCTCCTTCAGTAAGTTCCCTAGGAACAACTTTGGCAGAATTCCAGGGCTACAACATAGGTGAATAATACAGTGTCATGTTTCCTACAGATGCACCCCTCACCTTTCACAACAGGTCACGCAACAGGAATGGAAAGAGGTCTTAAGAACAGCATATTAAAAGTTGCTATTTGCTGGGTACCAGTGTCTGTTCACAGCCACTGAAAAATAATTTAACTCAACTTAAATAACTTCTTTCCTTCACTACCGCATCTCTCGAGGTTTATTTGCTTATGCTGCTTTTACTTGATAAGGCTTCAAGAACTTCAAAAGTGGGACCATCATGAAATGTTTTTACTCTTTCTAGCCCCATGGAGCCCTATTTTGCTCACCACCTCTAGGCTGCACCCTGAGAAAACCAGCCACTGAAACACACAGATCCTGTCTGTAAGAGGTGGCCGCATCAATCAAACCACCTGACATTTAAAGCTGCCTATCCCCTTAAAACAGTATTTATGCACTTCCAGGTGGTTATTTTTAAGTAGCTATAATATCAAAACAGTGCACAAGAGGATAAAAACTTGCTTACTACCCTTTGTAAATCTAAATCACTGCCCCACAGTCTTCCACTTACTGCACTTAACACCTCATCCCTGTGCCCTTCTACTCCTCCAAATATTGCAACCAGCGTGTCTGTCTGGATGTTCCACAGTCTCAATGCATGATCTATAAAGAACAAATAGAATTACATGCTGCTTTTTATATGTACATTTGAATAATATATTTCAGCTTAACCACTTTGAGTAACAGGTGTTTAGGTCAACATCAAAAAAGCACTTAATTCTTCTCTTGTTAGAAACAACAGAACTGCATTAACTAAAATTGCTATTATAACTAACTTACTGTTAAAAGTAATTCAGTAATTGAAAAAGTCTGCCCATCCCCTCCCCTAAGGATAGTCTCTAGCAAAAACACACTTAGATCTTTAGATCATCCAAAAAGCAAAGTTTGATCTCAGACAAATATGCTTTTAGTCAGTCATAAAAACAACTTTGTGTTTCAAAAAATGCTAGAATTCCTTTCTGCCATTCTAACATCAACATTCAGAAAAGTTGTGATTTTCCATTTTTTAACCTTTAGAACAATATTCTTTATGAACCACAGTCAGTAAGGAAGGCAAAACTGTTTATATAAACAATATGTATTCCAAAGTCAATCAGACTAATCCACGTATTTAAAGAAAGTTTTAACAATTTCTAGTGTATTTCCCTTTTGGATTCCACAAGTACATTTGCACTGAGTTACAGCAACACACAAAATCCCAGACAGGACACAGGCAGCCACATAGTCCCAAATATTTTGCTCTTTTTTTGTTAATCTCTCAGCCAAGCAGTTCTAACACCCCAAATATTCTCCTGCCTCACGTCGCCTCAGTGATAGCACCTGGTCCAAAGATTGCACATTAAAACTTGTAGTACTATGGCTGATGTCAAAACATTATTACAAAGAGAACCTAAAAAATATACAGAAACTGAATGTTTACAGACCCACAGCACCAACTTGGACAGCTGCAAGCATCAGAGAGCTTCCCAACTCCTGTTTTCATGTAGCTTCATCAGTAAGTCCAAATATACTAGTCAAAAGTCCCCTTAAGTGACTGTTTCCAACTCATGCATTCCTGAAGGCTAGATCCTTGTGGAAGACCATTCCCTTACTTAACAAAACAGTCAAGATTAGGAAGTTGTGACTCTTAGAACTTTCTGGACAAGCTGATAAGACACCATACCAAAAACTCCCTTCACTAATATGCTTTTTATACAAAGTCCAAATAAAATTCCCAAGCAACAGACAATCCAAGTTTTTCCATGTGAACATGATGGTGAATGCTGTCTGCAACATTAAGACGTCCCCACTAGATGGCAACGTGATTCAACAACTGAAAAAAATTTAATTCAACTGTCAGAAAGTAAAGAGCAAACTCAAGGCCCATGATTCTTCTTTCCTAAAAAGCAGCACTATTCACAATCCCTTTGCACCATAACTGGAGTTATGGTTGTAGGCCATGGATTTAATAAGTATAAAATATATAACCACGCAAATGCATAATTTGCTCTCAACTTTCAAGATGAACTTGTTCGGTGCCATTCATTAAAAAAAAAAAAAATCACGGTTTTTGGCTATATTCAAGACCAAACTCCAATCCAAAGTATCCTCATTTATACAAAAACAAAAGAGGTTTTTCCTCACCTTTGCTTACAGATAAAAGAAGATTTGGATCTCTTGGATGGAATTTCAGTTCATTGATTGCATTTCCATGGCCCACGTAGTGCTGAGATAGAATTCAGAGACCAAGTTACCACTTCCTCTCATGTTTAAACATACTTAGAAGAAAAAAGCGTCATGCCTTACTGAAACACAAGCTGTATCTCAAAGTTGTGAACACTCACCTTTATGCACTGCATTGTAATAGGATTAATTATTCTAATAATACCCCTGGATCCTGCCACAGCCAGCAGAGGATGGCTTGTATTGCTATCATATGTCCACGCACAGGTATAGAAATTTTCATCTGCCTACAATGCCTCAAGTTAAGGATCACAGAACAAACAGGAGATTTTTTTTTCTTTTTTTTTTAACATCTTATTTTAAGCAAACCTGGTGCTATTTTATCCAAGTGCCCAGGAGTCTCTGCTGGACCCCATAAGAAAAAGACACATATTCAGTTATACACCTGCAAATACCAGCAACATTGCCTTTTCTATAGATGTCGATTTCCTCACTTCCATTCCATAACATACAAGGAACACTTTCTCTTTCATGGCATCACCTTTGATTGGGAATAATGAATCACGCCTGAGTTCACAAGGTAATGACTTGTGTTTTGCAAATGATCAACACAAGTTATTAATGCCTCAGAGCATGAAATGCAATTCTTAGACTTTAAACACAGTTCCAATTCACAGGGAAACTGAGACCACTGTAAAGCAGGGAAACATTATACAAATATTAGTGTTGGGAAGATTAAACTGATAAAGAATCAGTTTTCAAATATTTTAATACAGTCTGGTCCATGAGTCTGCGTTTTTAACATTTTTTAAACAGGAGGGATTCTAGGATGTGGGAAAGAGGCAAGACTTGGACCTAACATAAAGAATGCACCACATGAGCAAAGTATTAAATCACAGACAAAACATTTGTATGCTTTTTCCTACAAAGCCTCTTGATTTTTCATGAAGAGGAAGCAAACATACGGGTATTTAACTTAAAAGGATACATCAGCATCCACATAAGACTGCAACAGACGTATTTCTCCTTGGGAATGACATTCATATAAAGTAACCTGGAGAAAAAAAAAGAAAAATAAGAGACTGCTGGTTAGTTGTGACATTCCAAAAGGAAATCACATGCACTCATCTATTGACTGCCTGATGGGGAAAGGTAGAGTGCCTCTATGGTTTAGATTTGATCCATCATCCATCTGTTTAACAGGTGGACAAGGTTTGATAAAAGAATGCCTATAGCAGTTTCAGTAAAGCACCATTCCAGGACTTGTCAGCTGTCTTCCTAGATATTGAAGTCTATTATTTGAATTGCCTTAATAAGATAAACCCTTGCTGGAATTAATTACTGCCGTCATCTCTAACATGACTTGGTCTTGTAATGAGTCATTGATACCTTGCTTAAACTTGGTTTAACAACTCATTGAAACCTTGCTTGAACTTAGTTTAGTGTTTCTGGTGACTTGCCAGGCAGAACAAATCTAGAAATGAAACACTTCTTATTTATTCACAACACTTGCATTGAACACACGTCAGGGATTATTTTCAAGACTGAAATGACATTGATCCTTGTTCAGAGGAAGTCTATAAATTCACTCCACACACACCGCTAATTTAGCGACTGAGCTGGCTGGCATCAGTGCAGACAGTTCTCATCCTGTATATATGAGTATATGACCTTTAGAAAATAATAACATTTATGAAGAGTAATTTTATTGAGAAGACACATTTATGTACCTCTCTTCCTTAACCCATATTCATGTTGTGAAGAACCATTTTCTTTACTACATAGGTTAATTACCAAATAGCTAACATATGACTTCATAGAACAATCCAAAGGATGCAACTCTCCCACATAACAGATGCTACGTATCTTGGAAATATATCTGTTTATATTAAATATTGTGTATCTATACCAAACACAGGTAAAGGGATTGCTTGAAAACAGGAATGCATGCAGAACCACACAGAAGGGCATATGATGGAAAACAGAGTACTCACTCTGTTGCTGCCTACAGTGGCAAAAACAAGAGGATCACCTTCTTTACTGTGCCAGTTAAACTGGACTCCAAACAGAGGCTGGCCATGGTCCTCCTATAGGTGTAAAGTAAGATTAGAGATAAAAAACCAAAATCCACAGGCATATCATTGCTGTGAAATGCAACAGTTTAATTGACAAGTTTCCCTCCTCAAACTAATGGGTTCACAGTCAGTATAATTTTAGATAGTGAACAGTTAACAACCATAGTTCTGTAACATCACATTTTAACTCAGCTGTCTTAAGGGGATGTTAAAGGAATATTCTGACAAACACGCCCCTCCCCTTTCCTTCTACACCAAGCTTTTAAAAAGTAAAGGGGAAGAACTGTTGTCTCAGTTATGGCCAGAAGCTGGCAGAACTGCCAAGTTGTATTTGCAGCTCTACTATTTTGTTTTACAGTTTTCAACAAGGTAACCTCTGCATCTAAGGTCATACCTATATGCATTTCCAATCATAATTATACACAAGGATTTGCAACTTCACAGGGAAGAATTACCAGGAGAGAGAAGAATTATACTGGTATAAGGATGGAGAAGGGCCACATCTAACTATTACATTACAGTTTGGTCTTGTAACTTTGTCACAGACACAAGGAACTCTCTCCAGCGTGTCACAACACTGCTACAAAGTGTTTTCAGATCGCCTTTAAAAACCAGAGAAATGCCAAGTATTATTTTTATACAACTTACATCAGTTTGAGAGAGAAAAAAAAAGCAAATATGTTTATAAATTGTGATGAAGATGGTGGTGCTTGTTAATAATTGATAACAGTATTTTGGCCTGTCTTGACAGGATGTTTTCAGCAAGAATAATGCTCATTGAAGTGCCTCCCCACAGGGGACTGTCTGGGACAGTGCAGGCAGGAAGGAAGTGTCTCATGATGGCTGTTAAGCAGCCTTCAAATGGCAGCACTTCAGAGACAACACGAGAAGTACCAGCCCTGGCAGCTCTGGCCTATCCAAAACCAAAGAATAAATTCAAAGAGGAGGTATGAGCAGGGAGTCTAACACTACTCAGAAAAAGAAAAGGAAGTCTGGAAACATTTACAATATTATTTACTGAGAAAGGCAGTATCTGTTATTAGCAGAAATAACTAGAAGAGCTAGAAAGAGAAAGCAGAAATCTTTCAGAGATGAAGGCCCTCCTGCAATTCCTAAGAGAGGTAACAACTTTCAAAGCTCAATACAGATTAAAAAAAATTTTTCCAAGTTTAACTCAAAGTATTACCCATCATAACACAAAAGAACAAACTAATGGCTTTGTGAGATGAGTGATATAGCATATTAGGAAAGGGAAAAGTAGCAAGGTTATTAGTAACCCCAGGACAGAAGGAAAAAGCAGGTATGCAGTATCTGTAAAGCATTTCAGTTAAACTAGAAATGAAGAATGAGGAAAACTGTAAGCCATAAAATTGCATACACAAGGCCATGATTTTTTGTGTGCAATACATTTATTAATTTTACTTTGTAGCAATAAATTTATTAATTTTACTTGGTAGCCTTAATTTTTGAGTGTATTTAAGTCTTGTTTGAAGAGAATGGCTGAGAGATCAAAATTAAAACGCTTAATAAAGTTTTCCCACTAATAATTACTTGGTTTCAAATTGCTGCTTGAAGGAGTTCCTGTTGGTAGACAGTGAATGCTTCTGACATATCACATGAAGATAACACAGGTAAAATGCATGGATTCCTGTTGCTTTATTACAGAGATGTATTAGCAGGTTTTGCATTTGTTTTTCTGAAGAACCTTGTTCTCTGTCATATGCCCTGTTTCTGATAAATTTAACAAAATGCAAAAAGTGAAAAGCAGTATATTTTTCACCCTCAAGATAGGATCTTTTTCCAGCATAAGTTGCAACAAGGTTCTGATTTTCTAGGTAGGACCCAGACTAAGATGATAAGAAAAGATACATAACAGAGTGCTGTACTGTTTCTGTATTTTTATATTTCAGTACATACCTAAAGTATTTTGCAAGCTTTTTCAAAGAAAACCTATTTCCCTGGAAAAAAATTGCTCTACAAGACAAATGTCTTTAGTCTACTTACACATTACATTTCTCACACCAAGTGCTACAATCTCCAAGAGCCTGACTGTATATATCGCAGTTTAGCGGGTGTTTGATGGATGAAGCAGCCAGGCAGAGGCTCTTGCAGGAAGATACCAGTGTATCTGCAGAAGTTTTACTCCTATTTAAACTCCCAACATTCCCACTGGTCAGGGACAGCACACACTTATTCTGAAAATACCTGTCTGCTCTAATTTTTGTCCCAAGTGCTAAACAATGAAGGAGGTTTTCCAAAACATGGTATTTCTAGGTGCCATACACGATGGTTATGCTCAGATGCCAAGTATGTGACACAAATCTGACACTGGTTTGTACAGACAGAAGTGACCCAGATACCCGTCCAAAAGTAAAATTGTGAAATGCCATCTTGTCCCTGCTATGAATAAAGGGCACGAAACCCAAAGTACTCAGGTTCTTCATGCACTAGAGAAAGAAGGCAAAGAAGAAAACAGACCTATTGCTACAAAAGCAAATAAATGACCAATCAATGGTGAGTTCCAGTCTTACTCACTCAACACCAACCCAGGTTCAATCAAAAAGTAAGACTAGACCTGTTTTTAGACAGAAAGCAGTAAAGCCAATACTATGCCAACACAAAAAACAATCACCTGCATGAATGTCACCCACACTGTCAGTAGGGAACCAACAACCCACACGTGCGTTTCCAGTTCCCAGAAGTGGAAGTAAGCCATTACAGGCAGTGGGTTTAGTTACATTTAGTCTCCCTTACACATCAACAAGCTAGAATCCTGAGTGGCATTGGATACTGGTTCCCAGGTCAGGGTCAGCAAGTGGAAGCTAAGACAACACCAGGCTGCTTACAAGTTAAGCACACACCCTAGGCAGAAGCAAAGGATAAGGAAAATAATTGCATTGCTTTAAAGGGAGCACAACAAAGCAAAATATACAGTTTTCTGCCAAAAGATCTATCAGCAAAACATAATGGATGTATGAAGATGTGCAATTGTGCTAGCTGTGTAAACTGTATACGCTCATTTACAAACCCTATTTCCATTCAGCCCACAGAAAGCAAAGATTTTCCAGTACATCTCACAGTAACTTACTGCTCCAAAAAGAAAAAAGGCAGCTTTTTATATCCTGTCGTTTTCCAAGCTGTATTTTTGTTTTCCTGATGCTTAAATTTCACCCAAAATAACTTCCAAAGTAGTGTTTAAAAAGCTTATTTAGCAATCACTGAGTTTTTCAGGCTGAGTCATAACCATTTAACACTCAAAGCAGACAGTAATGGCCATATTTCTTTGTTTCCCCAAGGAAAAAGTAAAAAGCAAAATAAGAGGGGAAAACCAAGAGTACAAAAGTGGAGAAACACATAATTTATACACCCATAAAGAATATTAATTTCTCTGGTCTCTAAATCATGTTGACCCTTCATTATCTCCATTACCTGCATCCTACAGCATAGTTCAAAAAAACATATAAACTAAGGGATATATGACTTGGTACTCAAAGAGTCACAAATATCTTTCTAAATCCGCATACAACGCTCAATTTTTGGAGTTTTCTCCAGAGTATCTGCAAAATTAGTACAGGAGAACAGGAAAAGGAAAAGAAGAGAGGCTTCCTCAATCATGAAGTAAAAAACCAAATTTGGCTGCTACCTAGTCTTCGTCTGTCTTTGTCTTAACATGCACATCTCTTATTATTAGCATTCATTTCAGATGAAAGAGAAATAGGGAAAAAAGCTAATAAAAATACCCCACTTAGTTGAAATGTCACATTTACCCCCTCACAGCTTGATTCCACTTGCAAAGGAATCTGTTCCCAGGCCCTGATCCAAATCCTCGGAAGTCAGGGACTGCTTAGTTTCATAGCTTGGTCTTTTGAGTCACCCTACAGTGGGGTCTGGATTGACATTAGGGTGAGGGAAGGTTTTGTTTTCCCAGAAGACACTTGGAAAGTACTAACCCTTTCTGTCTGCAGACAGAAAACAAGTATGAGTAACAAAGCTCAGAACTTGTTAAAAGTTTGGGTGTCCAAAGGCCCATGTCTGTGTTTGAAGTATGACTTGAAGCCACAAATAGCACCATCCGCGGGGGCGATTCATGCGAATCACAGGAACTGCTGCCTACCTTAGTGAAATGAAACAACTTCCCTTCCTCCTACACCCTCAAAGGACTGGAGGTAATTTTTATACTTCAAGAACACAATGAGATCAATTTGTTTCCCAGATACTTTTGTCAGTGTAACTTCATATCACAATTTCCCCAATGGCAAAGCTCATTTAGAAGGTTTCCATGCTCCAAACCTTTTATCCCCTCCCACTCAGGTACCCCAGTGTTTCAGAGAGGCAGCCTGAAGACAAAGTTCAGAAAGAGTGACAGCACAGCTCCACAGTTAAGTGTGGAGGAATGACAAAATACTCTTAGAGCAATTCTGCAGAAAATATCCACTACTGAGCTACACAGATCCTCATGCCAAATAAATATAGAGTTCAACAAAATTCCCATCTTGCTCCAGACACAAACATTTTTTATTTAGAAATCTTATAAAAATCAAATCATAAGGGTTATTTACAGCTTTTGCCACATAAATATCCCACACAAGGCTGAGAAATGAGAAAAAGAACATCCTGACAGCATAAAATAGTCATGAATGAGAAAATTTGTTCAGTCCACCATAGTCTGTCACCAGTGCATAAGAAAACAGTACTATGCTAAAACAGCAAAACAGGGAGTAAAGACCATGAATCCACCCACATCTCTTAAAACCATCAGGTGTTATATGGGAAGATACATACTGCCTAAATCAGGTGCTAACACATGATCCCAATGCTCACAATAAATTAATGAAATTGCACTATGTAGTACTTATGATACTGCCAGAGGACAGAAAATACCTGATCTGGTTAAGTGTGAGGAGAAAGCTACTCTAAGATTTGTTTGGGGTTTTTTTCAACACAGAGAAAAATCTGTGCAAGTTCTGTGCTTTGCATGGAGTTGTTAGGTTTTGTTTCAGTTAAATTTGTTTACCTGACTTCTTATATTTATCTCTAGCATCTACAGCTTCAATGAAATACATAATTATAGCATCACACATAACTTTGCAAACTGTACAAAAACAGGGTTAATTGCAGCACTACCTACTGCTTCCTATTTCTCAGTATCCTTTTTCTTCGAAACTTTGGCTATTCCAAGTAAGAAAGGTAACGGATTCAAATAAGCAGGGAACATAATTGTTTAAAGATATTTAAAAGTATCTAGCTTGAGGCTGTCTCACTGCCAACATTAACATTGTTGCCAGCAAGTGGTGCCCAGCATTCCCTGATACCTACCTTTAGGCTATTTACACATTTGAAGGAATATTTGCACTTCTTTGACTTCCATTTTCCTTTCCCCCAGCTTTTTCTTCCTGGCGCATTAGGAGTGTTTGTTGGCGTATCAGGGCGTTCGGTGTTAGTACCGCTTTCAATACTAATGGCATCATCCTGAAAATATCCGAAATTATATAGAATGTCACAAAGAGATCATTAACTGCTGTATAAATTCAACTAATCTTGCAGCACTTGGCCTTTTCACTTTTTCTTGTCATCCATAAGAACAGATCTCCCAGGACGTGGTGTTATTTAGATTCATGTATTTAAATTTAATGCCAACATAATAGCATTCCTCTCTAGAAACAGAACATGAAACACATTAGGATTAATCCAAGAGGGAGAGATAGGAAATGTGATCTAGTGGCATTTCTTCAGAATACTGGTAGCTGGTCTTAAGAAAATGTCTAGGTAAAAAGCAGCTGCTTCCCCTAGAAAACTATCTTTGATCCAGATGAAACAAGTACTTCTGAAGTACAGAAGAAAAGTTGTTTATGTTAAAACATGGGGCTTGACCTCACCAAGAACCGAGCCCTTCTGAGGCTTCTGTACACCCTCAGCAGCACCAGTCACAGGATGGTTCTGCAGCAGGTCAGCATCGACATCAGAAGATGAAGTTCCACCTCTCCCTCCTGCTCTTTCCCACAGACACTTACTTGTTTCCAGTAAAAGCTAAATTCTGATCAGCTAACTAATCCAACTGGCCCTACAACCATTAGGATAAGATAAGAATGGGGAAAACTGAAAGAAAAAGGGATACACAAAACATCCCATCCAGCTGCTGAGAGATTTTACATTGGCTTTGGACAATCAGCAGAAACTACAATTTCATGTGTGGTCTGACTGCAGGGCACTGTTTAAAAGGACACTTCCCTACATCACCCATCACAGAGCACTTCACCTTCACCCGCATTGTACCTGCCAACCCTGTGCTTCCATATGAGTACGTTCAGCTTGTTAAAAATCAACTTTTTCTGGCATGATAGTCTACTTTCTATCAGAGTAGTGGGGGGAAAACAACTCATCCTAGGCCAGGTAATTTCTAGAGGTGAACTAAGGGAGACAGAGGCAGACAACAGCCTGTCACTGGAGGAGATTCACAAAGCTACATTAGGAACTCCACTAGGAATACAGAATGAGGTCAACTATAAACATTAATACACCAATTCCCACCAAGGATTTATTCTTTGTCCTAGTTTCACATCTGTATTATCAGAAGCCTGTGGAAGTGTACTAGTCTTTGTCTACCCAACAACTCTGAAAAACAGGACATTCAGAGGAGAAAAAGGAGGAAAGGTACCACACAAGCCCATAAGTGTACTGCCCAAATCTGGAGTCATTCCCTTCATATTGCACCCCTAAAAGAGCTAACCTCCCACTAATATGCATCACCAAGTTTAACATTTTTTACATTTTCCTGTTTCTTCTCCTTTACCCTAAAAAAAATCAGAGTTTGTCGAATTCTCATCTCCCAAGAGCACTTGCCAGAATTTTAGTGCTTGACAAGACTGAAGTTTTCTCTGGACTAGCCAGATACTGTCAATGTGAAAACACCAGGCAACTGGTGTGGTGCAACTACACTGGGTATCTGCAACTACCACATAACCAACAAAGCCGCACACAGGACACCTGTGGAGCAAAACACACCCTTTCTCCAAATCAACACTATTATGTCAACTTTTAAACAGAATCCCCCATCTTGCAGGAGTAGTGGAGACCAGTAACGAACCCTTGAAAAAGGAATCCCTTCACCACTGAGGCAACCCACATCAGAGAATCAGAGAATCATATAATCATGACTGGTTTGGGTTGGAAGGGACCTTAAAGAGCACCTAGTCTAACCTACTGACGTAGGCAGAGACACCTTTCACTAGACCAGGTTCTGTAGAGCCACATCCAGCCTGGCCTTAAACATCTCCAGGGATGGGGCATCCACAATATCTCTGGGCAACCTATTCCACAGTCAGTGACAGCCTACAACTGACAGCAAAGTAAGCCAGAATGTCTGTCATCAAATTACACCTGGATCTGTCTGTCACCTCACAAGCACCACTTCCAAAGGTTGTGGAGGATGTGGTCCAGATCCCTCACTTGCTGGATAAGTGCAGAAAAAGCTTCCACACTCTATAAAACCCACACACAAACAACCCCCTCCACATCCATAACTACATAAAGTGAATGCTCAATACCTTAGATTAAGTTTACCTTTCAGGTATAAAGTTATTCTACATCAGCCACATTACCTTTGCTCTGAACGCTAGAATTTCACCTAACTTACAGATTACAGACCTCATCCCTGCTGCCTTCTACTGACAGCAGCTTATGAGCACCATCTCCTACTTCTCATTCGCCAAGAGGCTCCACACATAAACTTGTGCTGTACGTTACTCTACAACGTGACAGTGAAGACACACAATGCAAAACTGCAAGGAAGATGGAAAATTCTACGGGTTTCAGGGAAAACTTAAGAAAAAAAAATAAAAAAAGAAAAAGTTTGACGTTTTGAAGCAGCGTTCGAGACAGAGCCCGCTCACAGTTCGGGCCTCAAATCTACCTTCACCCACGTGGAGGCAAAGCGGGAGTCTTTCCCCCAGACCCTGCCCGGTCGCTCCCACCGGGGCCTCCCTCCAGTGGCCCCGAGGGGCGGCCACCAAGCCGAGCCGAGCGGGCTGAGACCCCCTTCTCCCTCTTCCCGCTCATCCCCTCTCCCGTCCGGGATACATCCGAGGAGGTCCCGGTGGGCGATGTCCCCTCACGGCGGGGCCCACCGGGGCCGGGGGTGGGGGGGAGGAGGCGGCCCCCCTCCCCTCAGCGCTCCCGCCCGCCCCCGGCG